>SKCR01037402.1:0-112455 GCA_019454045.1 Zanthoxylum bungeanum | reverse complement strand
TGATCAAATCCAAAATACTATGAAGACAACCGCAAGCACAATAACAATTCAAAAACTTCTAATTTAAAAGGTCACTATGCAACTTCATAAGTCAATACTTTAAAAGTTGCATTTGATTCCACTATAAATAGTAGAATCATCGTGACACTCCCACTGCATCTTTTGTGACTCTTTATGACGTAGACTGTCTAACGTCATAATTAGTCTCAAAACTAATATGACTCTAATGGTTGCAGACTGTATTCTCCATGAATTAGAAACTCGTTCTTATATCTCAAAGATCACAAAGAACGTGTTTCAAGATCCATCCTATGGTCTATAGGATGTCAAAATAACTCGTAACAATTACGATTAAATTGACATCGATAATCGCACATAATAAAGTATTCACTATGTCATCATCAAATGATACATAATATTGTTTAGACATTCTAATCAATATCTCTTTCGAAAAAGGAATCATCCTTACGAAAGATGAATACTTTATATAAGACAACACAATAACAACAACACGAACTGTCCAACAGTTATACTAACTGTCATACAGATAGCCTAGTTATGTCCTTTATTAGATCATATCTAATTTACGAATAATAATAAGAGTATCTCACAAGTCTCCAAGTTTCATATCATATATAAAACTTTATATCAAATATAACAGAGACAACTCCACTGCTTTCACGGAGTAAAGAAGACTTAGGTAAATTTTTACCTTACAAACATCTCATTACTACTATAATAATGATAATGTCTTTAAGATATATAACACTAGAAAGTAATTTGTACGCTCCTACTAACCCTTTTACCATATATGTATTCTATATACTTTGATAAGATCAGACAATCTGACGATATCAAAAATAGAGAACACTATTTCTGGAAGTCTTATCGAGTCTACAATAGGCTCTATAAGCTAGCACACTAAACTGCGATCTCAACAGAACACAACTCTAGGGCCATTCCAGAATGAACTTTTCAAACAAAGAAATCACAACTGATCTCTTATCAGAATAAGTCACTCAAAAACGCCACTTTGCATTCTTTAGCTAAAATATACAGTTTAATATCAACATTGACCAATATATTTTAATTGTTCAATTAGAGTGACTAGAGATAAGTTTTCTCAGAATCTACAATAGATTGCTGAGTATAACTTTTCTCACTGTCATACTATAAAGGTCAAACCTTTAATAAGCTCACAATGCTTCCGTTGTGCAAACAATTAGCACATATTATGAACTAATTCATAATGAAAGCGTAATCAAGTTCAAAACTTGATCGTAGTAAGCTATGAACAATCTTAGATATATGGTTCAATGGTGAACTTCCAGAATCGATATCAAATATCGCTTCCATTATAAGTTATAGGATAATTTCTTCAATAAGAAAACAACGAAACCATTAAGTATCAAATACTCGTGAATGATTCTGTTATCCTATTGGACTTGTACGGAAAATGTATAAGGGTTGTTTCATCTTATTAATTACATAGTTCCATTTATAATTTATCATTCTCACATTTGACTTCAATAAGTCAAGTCTTTTCTACAATAGTTAACATCTGATGTTACATACCAAGTAATAAAACGATTTTATTACTTAGAATCGTAGGAAAGATATTCTATTAAATAGAATACAATATTCTATTAAACAGAATAAACGATAAACTTTTACTTATACCTCCGAGGTGTAAGTAATTCCATTATATAACTATTATATAAAAGAAAGATTGAAATCTCAAACTTTTCAAGATTCAAATTTCTACCTATACATATCATATATGCAACTGTAGAAAATAATGGAACATTAATTAAAGAGATGAATTAGTGTTACTGGAGTATAACCCTAAGAGTATTGAAACTAATTCGGTAACTTTCAATATCGGACGAATCAAATCATATAAGATTCGATTGCTCCCAACTAAATTCCATCAAGATGGAATCGTGGAAGAACAATATTGAATATGAATCATATTCACTAAATAACTTAGAACTAATTGCTTTAAATCATACGTTTGATCGTATCAAAGATCTTTGAACAGTTCAAAGACATGTCATGAATTTGAGGATAGAATTCTCTAAAACTTTAGATTGAATATATTTGATCAAGTCAAAAATGTTCAATCTACGTTTCATCAGAACGGATTGAAAGTACTTGATACTTTCAAGACTTTCAATATATGTTCCTTCAGAAACTGTAACTAAGTTATGACAATTCATCAACTAAGTTACGAAGTAAAGAAAACTACCTTAAGCAATTATTATTTATTAAACTACATACATCCAATGTATCAGTTTAAATAAATCTGGTGGTCCAATGACAATCATTGGTTAAACGAGATCTTAATCACCTTCCTGAATACAATATTCATTAAATGGATAAGGATATGTGGTGTGATCTAGTATCAAACCATCCTTTACCATACGGAATAAGCATCCAATGCTTAAGTGATTAAACTCATAAAGCACCGTTCTAAATTATTTACTTTACCGAATAATTTTTCTTAATGTTTATCTCTACATCAATGACACTACTAGTTATTATAAAATATGTAACAATTGTTTATAAAGAACAAGTGACTATCCAATAGTCGCAAGTTCCGATATCAAATATCACAACAATCGTTAACCAATATTTCAAATAACTAGACGGGAGATCTGGTATCCAATACTTATAGTTGTAGTATTATGAAAATCAAATTTTCTATACACAAATATACGCATCTCCTTTCTTTAGCTTTACTATTTGCATTCAACTATCACAACAATTGTAAATAACTGATTACCAAATTGTGTCAGACACATTACCTCTAAAGGTAATTAAAGCTTAGAAACGTCATTACTAGATAAACAAATACCTAATAGGGCTTTCTAAATGCCAGTCAAGAATCTCGAGACATGAACTAATTCAAGTCAATTCTTACTGCATAAGAAACTATTATATCTAAAGTATTATATCCTAAAGGGATATCTATCTAGATTATCTATCATGACTTAGAAACTAAGTCACTAACCATCTTTATTTTTGAAGAAAATCGGAACAATAGTTCCCGATGGTTTAGACCAATCTAATAATATCCTAGTCTATTAGTATCTAGAACCTATTCTAGAATAACTGCAACCAAGAGTCTAGTCAGATAACATATCAAATATCTGTGCAGTAAATAAAAGTTTAATTCTATCTACTATAGAATAAGGAAACAAACAAGCGGCAATTCCATAATAGCATACACTGCCTAAGTTATGGAATTTTTAAACTTAGCAGTGCTTCCCACTATTTTTACGTAATGCCGTAATCCCCAACGGAAAGACGAGAATTCAATAATTAAATCGAATTCCATAATGGGAAGAGGACCCCATGAATATATTTCGACTCACAGCAGAGGCACGGTCTCGCCGACGTATATTCACAGGAAGAAAACTAATTGTCAATCACTCACTAGTGACTCCAAGGTTCCGGTCCTGGCCGTTTCTCGTTGTCGCTGCGAAGGCAGGCCCACAAGGAGACGTACCAAGGTTAAACTTTTCAATGATAAACTCAAGTTACTTGCGTAACCCTGACAGCTAGGGCACGTTCAGGATTCCGCTTTCGCTTGAATTTATCTAGTATCTAATATACATTCGGCATAAATAAATTTCTATCAGCTACATCCTCACAGCAGAGGCACGGTCTCGGATGTAGTCAACGAAAAGATATTTATAAACCGTATTGACAAGACGGACCAGAAACAAGTATTCCAAATACTAGTTACTATTAAACCTTATAAGCGGGGATATTCCATTAAGTGTCATACACCCTAAATCTAATCAAATTAGATTATAACATGCATGTATAAAGTCAAGAAAACATGATTAAACATTGAATAAAATAAGCTAATCATTTATGGAGGCCTAGAATCAGACTTGCTCTGATACCATTTTGTAGGGGTTTTAGGGGCAGAATCCGGTAACGCAGCGGAAGCGGCGGGAGATCGAATCTTCCGATTTCAAAACTTTTTCTCGAATTAATTAAATAAACATATTTATTTAATTGCCCAATAATCAAATTATGAAACAAAATTTCAAATGAATCATATTCAAGTGAAATTACCAAATTACCCTTATATGGTATTTTGTCCATTTTAGTCCGAAATTGATCCAATCAATTTTGAATGATTCTAAATCATTTCTAAGATGAACTTAGCATGTTCAAAACATCAAAACACCATAAGCACCAAAAATCCCAAATTTCTTGTCCAAAGCCGTGAGCTCCATTAGGGGTGCCATTTGTGCACTTTGTCATTTCATGCATCAAAACACATCAAGATGTAATCCAATGAACATGAAACTTTATATGCATCATATACACATCCAAATACACAACATATATGAAAACCCCCAAATTTGGAATTGGTCATGAACCCTAATTTTTCAATTTCTTCAAATTGGACAAATTAGACCAAATTGGTTAAATCAATTACTTTAATCATGTTTCTTCCATCCAATCAAAGTCTCAACACAATGAAACAACTCAAGATCAAATCTAGGTCATCTAAGAGTGGGTCAACAACTCTAGATAGCAACATGGTTTCCAAACCTTAAAAGAAAGCTTATAACTACAATAGTCACAACTTCCTTCATCATACATGCTCAACACTTCCATCAAAACTTCCATCAACAAAAACACAAAGAATAAAGAAAGGAATAATCTAATAACATCATATGTTGAAGCCTAGATCCTAAGGAACATTTTCCTTTCTAATAGTAAGTTGAAAAAACTTACTAAAATCCAAGCTTTCTTTGATTTTGTCTTTCTTTCTCACAAGCTTCTTTGGTTTCATCAATGGAGTTTTTCTTTAAAAGTGTATTAGGTTTTGTGTTAAATGAAATGAAAAACAATTTATACTTGTAATATTTTCACCTTGGCCGAAATTACAAAGGCAAATACAAGAAATTGTAATTTCAATTTCATTTCAATTATCATTTTATCAACTTGCATAATATCTTATAAACTACTTTATTAGATATTTATTTGGTCAACAAAAGCAACTAATGTCATTTACTTAATTATCCTAATATAAGATATTATATTTTAATTAATAATCATTTAACAATTAAATAATTAATTAATTAATCAAATACAAATATATTAAATATATGTATAATATTTACATTAAATATAAAAACATATATTCATTTAGGAAATAAGTCAAATAACTCATTTTGACTATTAATTAATGTGTATTTAAATTAATCAAGTATTAAATGTAAATACACAATAATTAAGGAAATGACCATCTAGTCTCTTTAGCATGTATCTTGCGTTTAACCATTAAACGACTTTATAAATAATCAATATTATTTATTAATGTTGCTCTAGTGCTCTACGAGTATGTTTCATTATTGAGACTCTCTAGATTCAGGTATATCCGTCACGAAATCCAATTTCATGTGCATAATCTATCCACCCGTAGATTATGACGATCACGGATAATCTCGCTGAATCATACAGGTCGAGGTCATTGCATACGTATAATCCTCCGTCACAGGTATCCAGATAATCCCAGAGATATAGATGTAAACGTCAAATCTCTATAGGTATTATCTCGTCGACGTATCTATTAGCAATCTCTAAATAACACTCGGAACTTACTTCCGATGTATACTGTGGCCACAGATTTAATAGACTGCTAATAATATATGGACTACCTATGCTCTGTACACAGAACTGACGGATCCTATCTTGACACACACAGGATATCCTGAGGATCGATCCACACCCAACGAACAGGCGGAGGTCTGATCTAAATAGATCGGTGACGTGACTGCCATCTAAGTGTGGAGGATGTCTCATACATCCACAGTGGTGTCTCAAGTCGAAGGACCACTATGCTACTCAACCCGAGAAGATTCTTATTGACGTTGGCGTACCATCCATTAAGTATCTTCGGTGAGCCGTTCAGTGTTTATCCACTATAAACACCTACACGTCTATACGAGTCTCCTAAGACTCATGGTTCATCGGGATAAACCATCGGACCATGTCTCGATATACGACATGTACTGGTCTCAACGGATTTGACTAACCGACCCGTGTTAGCAAATCTTGACCAGGAACTATGTTTGATAATATTCATATAGCAGTGACACTTCCCAATGTCAATTACAAACTAACTTTGTAACTGTGCTGCGTTATATATTATCGGGCCTTTGTCTAATATATACATATCACTAAACCACATTTAGTTTCAATCTAATCGTAATCAGATCGAATACGTATATAAGAACAAGAGGTGCAACCATAAATAAGTTATATTATGGAATAAGGGGATGTTCGTATTCATGAATCAGACATAAATACGGCCCGGATTGGCGCTCTGAGCACCAACCCCAACAAATTTGTGGCGTGAAATATGGGTTGTTGAAGGGGGTGTTTTGTGTGTGAATTTGAGGGCTTCCTGTGAAATGTGTGTCGTGGTTTATGAGGCAGGTGCGAGGGCTGTTATTAGGCGTGAGTTTGAGGGCTGATGCGTGAAGTTAGGAGCTGCGTTGATGGGGGAGCTGATACGTGAAAGGTAGTACAGTGGCTGTTGCGTGAAGGTTAATGCAAGGGAGTGAGTGAAGTATGCTTGTGCGTGGCAGTTTTAGGTTGGTGAGGAGTGGCTGTGTGTCACGGTTTGCTGAGTTTGAAGGTGGCGTGTGTTTTAGGGCTTGTGGATTATGTATTTGATTGTGTGTATGTGTGAGGAGAGAGGAGAGTGAGAGACGGGAAGTATGCATTAGGGTTTATTATTTTTCTATTGTGAGTAGATGTGAGAATGAGCTATGAGTCCTAAGGTTGGTGAAAGCTTCTTTTTATAGGCAAAGGTTGGGGTTTACCTTTTATAGGAATGGAAAGGATTTGTGTAATTATGGGGGGAATATTTCATTTTTGTATCATAAGGAAATGATATCTTTAATTAGGGAGGTAATTTGTTTTATTTTGGAAGATGATTATTGGGATTTGATTTGATTTCATTTAGTTTAGGCATGTGATTTAATTTAATTAGGAATGTGATTTATGAGATTTGATTTGATTTATTTAATTTAGGAATGAGATTTGTTTTGATTTAATTGGATTTGATTTAATTTAATTTTTGACATGTGTTTTAAATGTTTTAATTATTATTGGATGTGATTTAATGGGCTTGGGCTAGGTGGGCGTGCGGCTTTGGTTTTGGGCTAGGGATGTGTTTTAAAACAGAGTTCCAACAAGCAAACCCGAAGCTAAACAAGCGAATTAAATCCAATAAGATGTCAATTTCTGACTCTTCCTTTCCGACGTCAGTTTCCCACGACTTCCACAATTTAAAGAGGTAGTGTCTCCATGTGAGACTCATCATCGGGACTTACATGCAAAAATGGAGTGCCTACAGCGGGCTACTCCGTATTCCCGACCGGGCCACGAGCCCCGGACAGCGTCACCAATTTATGTGTCCTACAGTCTAGCGACTCCACTGGGGATAGAGAATCGGCCCCGAAATAATATCTTGTAATGTTCGTGATTTTTGTTCTAGTTAACCGTGTCTACCGTGGGTTGAAGGGGTTTAATTAAAGGCATTATTAAAGCTAGGTAATTGTTTAGTGTCTTCCTTCATTCACTACCTTTCTATAGCTGAAGGGAAAAGCTATGAAGGCACCTAGATAATCATTTACCCGAGGCTTACCGTGATGGACTAATTTAGAGGACCTATTGTTTATTCCTTTCACCAAGGCGATAAGAGCCTAAGAGGCAATGGTTTTTAAGAGAGTTCGCTCCACCCTCCCTCTGGGGAATCTTCAATAAGAAATCCATTTGACAGTCATTCATGTATCATCACTCGTTGGCATGTACCTTAGCGTATAAAAAAGGGTACGCTCACTTGGTCGTCCGAACCTTTGAGTGGGGAGACTTAGTTGTGGGCAATCCTTCGCCGACAGGAGCCTTTTTCTACATTCCTATAAACCCACATGTGAACCATAGTTGTATGACCAATAGAAACCACCCTTTTATGCTTGAGTTTGGGACCGTCACCATTTGCATTCAGTTGGACCTTTCGTCATGAGCTGTGAACTTGTTGGGCCATTTAAATTGGGACGAGTTTGTGTCTTATGACCACTGGGCTGAAAGTTTCAAAAATGCCGATGGACAACTTTGTGTTTGGCCTCATATCATTTGAAGTTGTTTAGCCATGTTATTACAAAATTGTAAACTTGTTGGGACTTTTTTCAACTGGGACAAGTTTGCACCTCCCGAGAACATGATTGAAAGCTTTGAAATGATAATGGGCCAACTTGTATGAAAACCTTAATGGGATTAGAAAATCCAAACATGATCCAAATATGCTAGAAGCATAAGTTCAATATCTGGACTGGCTTTCATCCAGGAAAGATACGCCTTGTTATGGCATATTTGTATACTTTTGGACGCTTCTAAGTTCATCCCAATGACCACGGTCACCGAAAGCCCAATTCGTCGTTTCTAGACAATGGAATGATCGAATAATCGGCTTAGTCCATGTTGTAAATTGGCGGTTTTTGTCTTTTACCGATGGAAAAGGGACAGAATCAGCCAAGGTTCACCCCATGGCATATGAGAGAGTGATTATTTATACCTTACATTGATGCATAAAATAAGCCATGCCTAGGACATAAATGGACATACCACGAGCGTGGGAGGAATAAGGTTGGAAGGATATATTCTGTTTTGATAACCACATGCATCTCATGCATACACGCATCATGTTAACCCATGTGTCTTAAAAGCCATCATAGATATCCGTTGGGTTAGGAAAAAGAAGACTTGTCAAGAAGAGTTTAGCAAACCTGGATGTCGGGGAAAAAGAAATCGAGAGATAGAAAACTTTACAACAATGATAGAAAGACCATTATGAAAAAAAAATTTGATTGTTTGTTTTAGTCCTTAATAGTGAGGCATATGTCCGATGATGAAATTGTTTGCTTTAGGGTGAAATCTTACAAACGATAAACTCTTGATGTGCTTTTATCTGATACTTTGAGTGATTGATCTATGTTAGACTCGTAAGCACTTGATTATGGTTCTTTGCAGTGAAAACCTGAGTAGTTGTCAAAGTGACTAGTTGAAGAAATTGTAGGTCGGTGAATGACCGTTCGCCTAAATGTCTATCCTGAATTTACTTGTGTTATGATGTTTGGTATGGTTGAAAATAAAAGAAAAGTCTCTAAGGAAAAGAATTAAACCACCTATAACCGATAAGCGTGAAGCTACCCGTGGGCGAGTATTAGGACCACCATGAGGAGAAATGCTACCTTAAAGGGTAGGTGTGTTGAAAAAAAGAGAAAAAAAGAAAAAAAGAAAAAAAGAAAAAAAAAAGAAAAAAAAGAAGAAGTTCAAAATGAAAAGAAAAAAAGAAAGAGACAAAAGAGAAAGAAAACCATACCACATTAAGCACAGAAAAGCAACTGCAGGCATAATTGAGACATCTAGGTTGGTTTGACCCATCGATCCCATTTTTTTTTACGAAATCATTGAGTTGGCTTACCTGGGGATGAATCTGCAAAGGAACCTTTGCACACACACTTTGAGTCTGGCTTAGATAATTTATTCAAAGACTTGGATTTGAGTTGCGTTGAAAGTTTTGTAGGTTCTCTGGTTTCAATACTGGGCATTCTTTGAGGGCAACAATATGTATAACTATTGGGACTATTTCGTAAGAGGCAGTATAGTATGTTGGTATGGAAGGTCACATCACATGATCTACTTTGACCTAATGCAAGAAGCGAATAGCAGAAAGCTAAGCCAAGACTGGGGGCGACCAGTCTACCACCCCGCAAGTAACGGACACAACGAGATCTTGAGCCATGAGACAAAAGAGAGCTGAGCAATCGCTAGAAGAGAATTGACAGAAGGAAACTGTAAGCAGGCCCAGGGGCGATCAAAGACTTTTGTAGGCAAGGGGCTCCAAATAGCACAAAGAAAGCCTAACCCATTGGAATATGAGACACATCCATTCATGCATGCATACACGTCACATACACACATTTTTGTTTTGTTCGCAGGTTTTAAAGAAAAGGAAAAAGCGGCAAAGTCAAACAGTTTGGGGAATGAATCCGAGGGTCGAGGCCAATATTATAAGCAATTTCGAGAATGAATCACAGGGTCGAGGCCCACATTATTAGTAGTTTCGGGAATGAATCCCAGGGTTAAGGCCCATACTATCAGCAGTTTCGGGAATGAATCCCAGGGGAATGAATTAGAGGGTCGAGGCCCACATTGTCAGCGGTTTCGGGAATGAAACCCAGGGTTGAGGCCCACGTTGTCAGCAGTTTCGGGAATGAATCCCAGGGTTGAGGCCCACGTTGTCAGCAGTTTCGGGAATGAATCCTAGGGTCGAGGCCCACATTGTCAGCGGTTTCGGGAATGAATCCTATGGTCGAGGGTCACGTTGTCAGAGTTTCAGGAATGACTCCCAGGGTCGAGTCCCACATTGTCAGCGATTTCGGGAATGAATCCCAGGGTCGAGGCCCACGTTTTCAGCAGTTTCGGGAATGAATCCTAGGGTCGAGGCCCACATTGTCAGCAGTTTCGAGAATGAATCCCAGGGTCGAGGCCGACATTATCAGCGGTTTCGGGAATGAATCCCAGGGTCGAGGCCCACATTGTCAGCAGTTTCGGGAATGAATCCCAGGGTCGAGGCCCATATTATCAGCAATTTCGGGAATGAATCCCAAGTTGAGGCCCACATCACTAACAGTTTTGGGAATGGATCCTAGGGTTGAGGCCCACATCATCAGCAGTTTCGGGAATGAATCCCAGAGTCGAGGCCCACATCATCATCAGTTTCGGGAATGAATCCCATAGTCGATGCCCACGTTATCGGCAGTCTTCGAGAATGAATCCCAGGGTCGAGGCCCACATTATCAGCATTGGGAATGAATCCCAAGGTCAAGGCCCACATTATCAGCATCGGGAATGAATCCCACGGTCGAGGCCCACTTTACTATCAGCATCGGGAATGAACCCCAGGGTCGAGGCCCACTTTATCAGCAGTTTCGGGAATGAATCCCAGGGTTGAGGCCCACTTTATCAGCAATTTTGGGAATGAATCCCAAGGTCGAGGCGCACATTATCAGCAGTATTCGGGAATGAATCCCAGGGTCGAGGCCCACATTATCAGCATTGGGAATGAATCCCAGGGTCGAGGCCCATATTATCACCATCGGGAATGAATCGCAGGGTCGAGGCCCACTTTACTATCAGCATCGGGAATGAACCCCAGGGTCGTGTGCTTAGCTTCGGGTTCGCTCATTGGATCTCTATTTTAATATTCATCCTTAGCCCACGCACCACAAACCCACACGCCCAAGCCTCCAAGCCCAATCCAAAATAATTAAACACATGTTAAAATAAAATCAAATCACCTTCCCAAATTAAATATATCAAATCAAATCATCTTCCCAAATTAAAAAAATCAAATCAAATCCAATAAATCCATTTCCTAAACTAAAATAAATCACCTTCCTAATTAAAATAAATCACCTTCCTCACCACCAAATCAACTCAGTTCGAAGCAATAGGCAAGTCAGACAGCAGCTGGCGAGCCAGGTAAGTAAAAATGCATGCATAACTTTGATAGGATTGTCACTGTCACACACTGTATAAGTCCCATCAAAGTGGGGGCGACTGTAGGCACTGCATTTTTGCATATAAGTCCCGATGATGAGCCTCGTATGCTGGCACTACCCGATAAGTTACGGAAGTCGCGTGAAATGGACGTCGGAAGGGAAAATTCAGAAATCAATACCTTATTGGACTTAATTCGTTTACTTAGCTTCGAGTTCGCTCGTTGGATCTTTGTTTTAAAATTCATCCTTAGCCCACACACCACCAACCCACACGCCCAAGCCTCCAAGCCCAATCCAAAATAATTAAACACATGTTAAAATCAAATCAAATCACCTTCCCAAATTAAATAAATCAAATCAAATCACCAAATTAAATTAAATAAATCAAATCAAATCCCATAAATCCATTTCCTAAACTAAAATAAATCACCTTCCTAATTGAATGGATCTTTTCCTTGAAACTAGGGGTGAGCAAAACCGGTTTCGGTTCCGGTTTCGCATAGAACCGGAACCTAGCCGGAAAAATTCGGTTACGCACTAAGCGGAACCGGAACCTACCCAATTAAACAGGGTACCCTATTATTCGGTTCCAATTCAGTTCCGGTCCGGTTCCGAATTTCCCTTATTTTAAAATATTTTAATGAAAATTTCATTCTGATACGAGTCTGTAGGAAAAAACGGGGACCAAATCGGAGTGCGGAAGCTCAAGAACGAAGAAAATGAAATTTTTTTAATTAAAATGAATGATAAACACTTAATCACAAGACATTAAAATTGACAAACACTACCAAAACATACACCTTCTGCTCAAGGAAAAATTTAAGAAATGCTAAAATAAAATTCATGCTATATTATAATATGGAAGTCCAGAATAACCGGAACCGGGTATAACCGGAACCGGTGCTCACCCCTACTTGTAACACACTCATTAAAAGATATCCCCCATAATTGCATGATTTATTTCCTACCCAAATAAGGATAACCCTAACCTTTGCTTATAAAAAGACACAGAAACCAAACCTTTAGAGACTTAGCATCCTGACGGCAACAACAACAAATCAAGAGAGGCCATTCACGGTAAAGCTACAAAGAAATAAAAAATACCCAAAGCTCTCCTCTCTCTCCTCCCTCTTCACGGCAGCCCTCCTTCATCCACCCTGAGCCACACCTATTCAACAAACACATACCCTTCTTCACGCAAAAACCCTAGGAACCTACTCTCTCTCTCTTGGCATGCATAAAAAATAAACCCTCAACTCAACTCACTCAAACTGCCCTCACCTCACGCACGCCCTCATATCTCTCTATTCACTCATGCACCAGACCCTCAGCCGTGAACCCTCTAACACCAAACCGACACAGTCCACTCACAAGCAGAATCCATCCACGCTAAAGATTACACCCAACAGCCCATCACCGACCTCAAACTACCCACTCACAACAACAGCCCTCACAACAACAGCCCCTTATCACGCATGACCCAACAACCTTCACCGACTCTCAAAACTAAATAGACACACACTCAAACCAACTACCCCACTAACCCACCAAAATACCAACCCTAAAGCCCTTTAATAACCAATAAAATAGTGAACCGTAGACGCAAATACACAGCCCCCACCAAGCCGAAAACATTGAGCAAAAATAGTCTCTAAACTGCCCCATCCACGTGAACAAAACAGAAGCCAAAACAGTAGCAAAATAGTCCATAAAACAACCCTAAAACATCAGCCCTATTACCGAAAATATCCATTAACCAACCCGAACCAGTCCCCAGAAACAGTAGCAAAAACAGAGAAAACAGCAGCCTAAAATAGTGAAGCAACGAAGGAAAATATTGAACCAGTGAACCGGAGGAGTTGTGGAGCATTAAACCTTCTGACGGCCGCGTAACGCACTTCCAAGAGACGACTTAAAAGGTAAGACTGAGGGCACCATTTTATTTATTCTCATTCATCTTCTTAAGTATTTATTAATATTTCTTCGCATGCTTATTGTTGGTTCATGCATGTTGTTGTTGTGGGATGAATGATTTTGTGCTATCTCTCGTGGTATATCAGATGGAAACGCAGATGTAAATTCCATAGCCGAATCCGAATGGACGGTAGTGCGGTCTGAACTTGGGATACAACTCCACGTACTGCTTGAGAAACGTACACATTTTGTTTCATCTAATCTTGTGTTTATTCATTGTTTATTAGAAATAGTATGTTATTTTTATACATGATTTAGTTATTTCTTTCGCACTAGGAGCTTAATCATATCATTTCATTATTTACGCTTAGACAATTATCATCTATTTATATTTCCGCATTTATCTATTTAATGTGTTCATGAGATTGTGTGCTTGCCTTTATTTCACTTACTTCTATGCATGCAAACTTATATATAGGTTGTATGCAAACTTAGACATAGTTTATTCTTGCATGTGTATGTTGCGTAGACTTGGTTATATTTTTGCGTGAATCCGTTCATTACTAGTTGCATAAGTAACGGACCATTCCGAACCCAATGGTTTGAGGTCTTCCCTTACGAGGGGTGAGTGCAGCCTTAAAGCATTTCCCATTTCACGCTGGGTGGCAACTCCATTATTATCCTATTTATTCCTCCATGGGATACTCCGTATTCCTGACCGGGCCGCGAGCACGGGATAACGTCACCGATTTCTGTGTCCTACAGGGGCCTTTTAGGCATTTCTCTCATTAAAGCTTTTCTTATGTTGAGAATAATTCCCCATAAGATATATAAAGGATTTATGTGGCCTTATATCCTTCTCAACAACCATGAGCATATTATGCAAATCAGACAATGATGCATCCAGTTTATTCAAGTGAAAATTCATGAGAAACAATTTGAAGTTATTTCATATTCTGTCACGAATTGAAAATTTTCAAAATTGGAAATATTTCTTTGTTAGTGATCAATTATTGATCCATCTTTCATGTTAGACAAAATAATTTCCTTGAGATATTGTACCTCTTCAAATGAATGGAATTTTCAAAAAACTTCTTCAAATGCAATATTATGGAACTTATATCCTTATTCTCATGCTAGATCTCAGAGAAACACGGGTACATATGATCAAAGTCTTTCCACTCAGTTGCATTAGGTGGATGTGTAAGGACGCCCTTAGTACCAGCTCTCTTATCATGATGCCATCTCATGCCTGATGCGGTATGACATGACATAAATAATCTTTGTAGTCTAGGTGTCAATGGAAAATAGTGCAACATCTTTTGAGCCACCTTCTTCCCAGTACCATAGATCTTATACCCATTCTCCCCACAGATTGGAAAATTCTCAAGGAATTCATACTCTGCTGAAATAATACACAATCATACTTAGATGCATGTATCAATTCATACCTCAATCCCAAATCATGCAATATTTTCTTCGACTTGTAATATGATTTTGGCAATTCTGTACCGACTAGTAACATATATCCAAGCAACTCTAACATCATATCAATGCTTTTATCTGTCATTCGATTATTTATTTTAATGTGGCGTAGCTTGACAATAAAGTTCTAAGTCAACTGCCATCACCATCAAACAATATCTTTTTCACTTCTTCAAGTAATTAACTAAACCTTTTATGTGTCTCTATATAAGTGAAGCGAGGTTTACAGTTATGCCTATGAAGCCGCCGACCATGACGTTATCAGGCTTGCAGTTCGTTGACAGTACGGATAGCCCACGAGGGACTACTCGGAGAATATGGAGTCGCCACCATGTATGAAATACTGGAAATGATTTAAGGCTACATTACACCCCTCGTAAGGGCCGACCTTAAACTAGTTTGGGTTCGGAATGGTCCTTTATTTATGCTAGTGTAATATTTTGATTTGAAGAAAGGTATAGACATGTCTTGAAATACAACATCATGCAATAGCAATTTAAAACATACAATGGCATAATCATTAACAATAAAAATATTAAAATAACAATATTACATTTATGAACATCCAGAAATTATTAAAATAAAGTAAAATACTAATTAAACAGAATGGATACATGAGCCTAGCTGGACATTTTTTCATATCATTAATGTCCGGCTGGACATATTTTGATTCGGGCTAGATTTTTTAGGGATATGCCCTATACCCAACTTGTGGATGGGCTATATGTACATGTATTTGCAATATTTTCATTATTAATAAAATTGAAATCTTTATTATACGTGTCTTACATAAATTATATGAATCATCAAACACTGTAATAAAGCCCTTGGAGTAATAAGATGATGGCTTCCACGCCTTATGAGAATCATTACTCTCAAACGTTCCTAGTCATAATTTTGTGAATAATTTGGGCGTTCACAAAGCGGAGAGACTAGCATGATGATATGATCCGCCCTTAAGTGGGGTAGCCGATCTCATAGGCTACTAGCGGAGATCCGTCCGCTTGGTGTATCATATTGATGCATGAGTTGCTCGTGTCCATCGAACTGACCGCCGAAAGTTTTCACATTGAGTGTTTATCCTATGTGTCTAAGAGAACTTTCATGTATCGATTGTATGACTAGTCCTTAGACTTGAGGTCTTTACAATCTTATGTATGGATCAAATGACTTTGACATTCTCCTTCCCCGGTTCAAAAGATCCGTTCATAAGGGTATGATTGGGTCATTTGTTGAAACATATGAAGTTTGTAAAGATACAACAGAGAATCGCGACTCTCTCGGATAATATTTTCTTACAGGAGTAGTATTCCAGTTCGCGGGTTGATATGTGTGATCAGTGCTTGAGACTGTGGCCACAGTGGAAGAATCATGTGAGATTCTTGGGTTAGCACGATTCATGACACTATCAACATCATACCTTTGACTATATGGGTAGACACTTTCCATACCCTAGGTCAAACGGTGGGGATACAGTGAGGTGAGGGACCGTATCATATGGAAATCGCATACAAAATGGGTATATATCTTTCCTTCTCATTTGGGGACCTTGGCATGTTGCTAAATGTCAACCTTGTTCATTTAAATCGACGACCATCTGATTGGAGGATAATTTATGTTCGATTAAATTATCACGATTCATTTCATGTCCAACTTGAGGGGAACCTAAAAGGTCCCACACAACAAAGTCGAAATCAATGGTTAACAGTGCACAATACAAATTTAATAGCATATATGATTGTGGTAGGAATTGTTCATAAATAGTTCAATGTGTTTAATTATTGAACATATCATTTATGAGATTCCAAAGTGGCTTAGGGATTGGTGAATGATGATATGGGCACTTTGGGAATTGGAAAAATGAATAAGAAATAAATAAATAAATAAATAATCTGCGTTTATTTTATTTTTATTTGTTTTGAATTCCGATTCGGCCCAAACTCTTATTAGGGTTTTATAATCTCATTAAACCATTATATTAAGATCCAATAGCTATGATTTAATTAGCATTTATCCAACATCAGATTCTTAATTAATTTTGCTGTCTTTGGAGCACATATATAAACCCAAAGAATTCTTTACAAATTTTTACACCAAAATCTTTAATATCTTGGGTTTATATAAGTGAGCAACTCTAAAGTTTAAGAGTAAACCACTGAATTTGAGGATCCTTAAGTCTAATTGACTAGAGGAATCTCAAGTTAAAAGTTTTGAGGTATTTGCCTAGGCAAGCACCAAGGGCAAAATACCCGTGCACTCAAGGCGTAGTCTTTCCGTTGAGTTTTGGCTTTGGTGTGTGCACCTTTGGAGGCCACACACTTGGGTGGCTCTTTGGAACGTGGAAGCTTGCTGAGTTCGAGAAAAGCTTGTAGATTGGAGGGAGGACTGGAGGAGTCTTCGGTTCAAGTAAGTATTTTTCTTTCTTTATTTTAATTAGAGTTCTTATGATAGTTATCATGTTTAGGTTTATGTTCTTTGATTGTTTTATGAGTTTTTATGCTTAGAATATTTAGTAACATGCATAGGCTTGTAGAATAATAAAAATAAATGGGTCTTGGGCAAAGGGATAGCGGCATCATAATTTTTAATTTTCCACTGCGCACTCGCGGCTGCTTCCCACCAGTGGTATCAGCGCGCCGTTTTTGTTTTGATTAGTGATCTCTCATTTAAACTCGAAATTGGGTGTGTAAAAGCGCGTTGGAAAGCTAACACCCTGAATTTACTTTTAGGCACAAGTTGTGCATGATTTGGTAAGATTTTAATTGTGAAATTGCATTTAAAGTTCACGCATCTGTAAAAAAAACGTGAATAGTAAATTTATTTGATTAAAATAAAATGCAATATCATAATTAAATATTAATCAAAGTTATTTAATGCCTAAAATAATTCCAACATATTAAAACTCATATGCTTGATGATCTATGTATGATTAGAATTGGCCTGATTATTTTAGGGTGCAAGCATCTAGAGACTTTCTTGTTGGACAATTATGACCCATAACATCACTATTTGTATAGAACATGGTGTTGTTGTACAAATTAACTATGTGACAAATGAAATTGCTCTTTTATCATTTGTAATTGGATTACCGGGATATATAAATGATAAAAGTCCATATGATTAGTCTGAATTAATAAGATATGAGACAATATTAATCCACTAAGGTTTAATCTAAAAATACCATAGTCGTAGTATTATCGAGATTGGACATCGATAATGCGGAATAGACTAGTATTGCACTTGTGCGTGTTATGGGAGCATAACTGCATAGTTCTCATATATTTGGGTATTGGATACTCATGCAAGTGTAATAGGATGTTGTGTTTACCGATGGTACGGAAATAGCTTCGTTCTAGATAGACCCCTCGGAATTCCATTGGTAGTATGATTATGTGTCTATGGAAGTCCGAATTAGGGTAGGTGTATTTGGTCTTAACCTGAGACGTGCATCGCTAATACTTGCGACAATCAATATACTTTGGTTTTGGTCGTCCAGGGCTTTAACAGGTTCTATGTATGCCTCTTCAGGGTATATTAAGAATCGTAGTGTATTGGGTGTGATGTCAAGATGGAAGTATCACTTCAGTCATATGAAGATGATGATCACGTAGGATACGGAACTAGTACTCTTATGTACTGCAGTCATCGAGATAATATGACTAGGTCATGTTTATCCGATTATAGAGACTAGTTATCAGAGATCCGATATGTGCTTCGTACGGCGCAGACACAATTCCAGCCCCAGGCCTAACATGTGACATCTGATACTGGATCGCAATACGCAATACTACGTATACTACGTCTGACATAGATTATATATTCCTTAAAATAATATTTCTAGAGAATTGGGTAGGCACGGTGCTTTGCTAGAAGCCAACCATGTCTTGTAAATCGGTAAGAACGTGGTACATGGTACGCAGGTATGCGGATATTCCGATGACCAGATTTACTACCAACATATCCAGGGAACTCATGGGTCGCTTCCCGAAGATTCACCGATGACGTATGACTCGAACATAATTAATCTGGGATTAATTAGATGAGAGAGAAAATTAATCTAGGATTAATTACGGAGAGATTTTATCTGGGATAAAATACTATTTGAAGAGAGAGAACGATTAATTTAGGATTAATCGATAAAATAATATATTCGATATATTAAATGAAATTAGATTTCATAACGGAATTAAAATTAGATTTTAATTCGGGCAAACGAATTAGTTTAGAATTAATTCGCGAGCGACGTGAAAAGTAATTTTGCTAGGCATAATTATTTAATTAAATTTGATTTAATTACGTCGCAACGGAAAATTCGTTAATTCAAAATTAACAAACCTGAGCCCGGAAAGTGTTTGCGTGCCCACTCAGATTTTGAATCAAGTGGGGCCCACACAAGTCACATCACCTAGTCACTTTAATCAACTTTTGTTGATGGGATTTGGTGGATGGTTGATTGTGTGTAAAACACACAAGTATGAAAGGCTTGAGTGACTTTTACCAACTTTGGAAGATTTGGTATTAGTCTTTTGATTTTTTGAAAATACACACACAAGTCAACAAATCACATAAGTCTCTCCCTCTCTCTTTTCCCTTGCAATTGGCATGAACTTCACCATTCTTTTCTCTCCATGTCCGAATACAAGGGCTTATTTTTCTCTACATTGGCGTGAAGCTTGGCTTTTTGCTAAGTGATTTTTGCTTCAAAAAATCACAAGTGCTAGCACACAAGGAGTCTTACAAAGGTGATAGGGAAACCTTTCCCACGAGTTTGGAATTCAAGATTCAAAGCTTGGAAGCTCAACATACATCAAAGGAGAGCTTGGAGCACAACACAAAGGCTTGGAATTTTGTTATCTCCTACATCCACTTAGCCGATCAATGTGAGTAATTTCCTCTACTTTACTTTGCGTATTCACATGATTTTATTCTTAATATGATCTTGGTTTGACCTAGAAAACCCAACAATGGTATCAGAGCCATAATTGAGCATGAAATTGAATTTAGAGTTCTTAAACTTTAATTTGGGATTTTGTGATTTGAGCATGATTTCTTCAGATTGATTGGTTGAGTATGCTTAGATTATGATAACTAAGAGTATGCATGATGAATTTGGAGAAAATTTAATTAGATTAATTTTCCCATAATTACTTACCTTGGCCGAATCTATAGGACCCTTGTAGGTCTTGGTAATTTTCATTTTAAGCCATTGGATGTGTTTAAAATGTTATGATATATTGATTTGTGATTTAATTGGATTGAAATCAAAATCGTAGAGCATGTTGGATTGATTTTGCTTCAATTTGTGTTGGAAATAAGTTGATTAGTTAAAGCATGATTAATTAGTGTAATTGGTGTTTTGGAAATATTGATTTAACTAATTAATTATGACAATTACACTTTAATTAATTAAATTGTGATATTTGGAATATGTGATTAAATTAATTGGGCTTAATTTGGAATTGGGCTAATAATGTTTTGTATTTGGGCTTAATGGGCTTGGTTGGGCCATGTTTGTTTAGGATAATTGGTTGGATCCAATTGGGCCAAAAACCATTTCCATAAAGTCCAAATATGATAATTGGGCCTTTATAATTTAATTGGGCCTAAATTGATTTTTGGCAAAGGGTGATTCCTTATTAGGCTTTGGTTGCCAAAGTCCATGCCTTAATAAATTAATTGAAAGCCCATTGGACTTTAATTGAATAGTTTTGGATACTAATTGGGCCTTTGAGACCCGTTAAGATTGGATTTGGAATCCAAGTCTAAAAGGCACATTTAAAGTGTAATTATTTAATTTGGAATTAAATAAAGAATTAGTATTGAATACAAATTAAATTGAATTAAAATATTGTAGTTCGATATAATTCAAGATTTATACTTTGAGTACTTATTCTTATACGAGTTGGACTCGCACAAATCAAATCGTTGTTTGAACATTGGATGGTCATTAATCAAAGATTAATTAATTGGATTAGATTGATTGATAACATGCTTTGTCTGAATACATGGATGTGTTGTATGAATAATGTATATCGGATGGATATTATAAGGGAAAGGGTAATTTTGGAAATTGTTGTAAATTTAGAATTTATTAAATTGGACCTGCGTGTCCTGCCTGATCTCTCGATTCTTTGTAATTTTCTTCTCACCTAATTCCCCTCAATGTTAATGAGGTTTCTTTAGAAGTGTTATGTAAATGGGTAGAAGTAAGATTGTGCTAGCGGGGAGAGGAAAGAGAGAGATTTGTTATAGGAATAAAATGTTTTAAATATCCATCCGCATATCATTATTAATTTATTTATCGTGCTTATTATGCTTTTAGAATGCATGCTTAAGGGTGTATGATGAGACCTAATCAAAGATAATTAATGGTTGCCAATTACGCGAAAAACCCTCAACAAATATTAAGCGTTTTCCTTCCATTGAATGATTCATTCTCAATATCCAAGATTGCCACTGGTTTGTTGGCCAAAGTCAAGACCTTTGTCCATCGCGGATGTGTTTGAATTATGAAGGATTTGTTCCATATCGCATGTCTTGTCCAAGTTGTGATTTGTTGGCCAAAGTCAATATCACCTTTTGTCTATTGAGATCGATTACGAAGCTTTCCAAAGTCAATGGGTTCTGCTTAACTGGAATCATTAAGCTTGTTGTTCCAAAGCCAAGGCTTAGTTGATTCAGAGGAAAAAGGTTAGGGAATATATCATATATTTGGCATAATTAGATATATGTTTCGGACTTGGATGTCCACCTACTGGATCTAGGAATTGGATGAGATCCAATTGATCTTAGAGATCTACCTAGTTAAATATCATACAGCTTGTTGGCCAAAGTCAAGGTTGTGTATTATTTAACGGGATCCTAGCCCACTAAGAAACTAGGTTTCCCGAGTATTCAACAGAGGGTTAGAGGCTCGCCGAAAAATAGTGGGAGGAAAGTATTAAATTTGCAATTTCGTTTAGATACTTGCCAATACGCGCTCATTTCATTTTTTTCGTCATTATTTAAATATATAATAGTTGGACTAATATTTAATTGTTGTTTTATTAAACAGTTGGACTGTATTCAAACTACTTCATTTATAGTTGATTATAAATTGGATTATAGTAATCAATATATTTGAATTTAACCAATCAAATAATAGTTGATTATATAGTTAGACTAAAGTAATCATTACATTCGATTGTACCCGAAATCGTTGATTGGATAATTGACTATTGGAATCAAGATAACTGAAAGATTAGCGTTTAAAACATAATCCTGGGTGAAAATGTCTTTAAGTTGCTTCAATTTTCAGATTGGGAATAAAACCTCAGGACAGTCCTGGGAACTAAGAAGTTATTCTATTTGATAGAGAAACATCTCGGGCCTGAGCCAAGAGTTGAGCAAATAGAGGAGCATGAGTTTTGGAAAACTCATGGTGATGATAACTTTAGTGCTCAATCTAATATGCTTACCGCTATGACTCTTTAATTCCGTCGTCTGAATTAAGGATTAGATCTTTATACCATGATGTTGAAATTAAAGATCTTCATAGATCTAACCTTAAATCTTAGAAGTACGAATTGCGAAAGAAGCTCTTTTGCTCGCGCATGTCAGAGGCTACATCTGTCGAGCATTAGGTATCGCAGATGATTGCTCACATCGATCAGCTAGGTTAGCTGGGCATTACCTACGTGGCCGAGACTACCAAAGATTTGATCTTATAGTCTCTACCCGAAAGCTGGGGTAGGTTGATTTTGAAGAGAGTTGACGGCTATGCTCAAGGAGGCAGATCCAAATCTTCTAAAAGAGGTGAAGGCAAAATCATCACAGTCTTCTGGGAAGACAAAGGACATATCCCAAGATGTCTACCTAAGATGTGGCAAACGGGGTCATTGAAGCATGACTGCCGTATGGACAAGGCAGATATGAAGGAAGTGAAGGCGGGGCAAGGCACCAGCTTCAAGTATGTTTGTCATAAACATGTGCACTACTGGTTTTAAAATTGGATTTTAGATACTGGATGAGGTACATAAAATTATGTACTGATGTGCAGAATCTGCTGATTAGCAGGAGATTGACTTCAGTTGAGATCTACCTACGAGTCGGAAACGGGACAGAGTCGCTATTTTAACCGTAGAAACCTAAGTTTAGGAACTACAATTTGGGCATGTACTTAAATTAGGAAACTGTTATAATGTACCTAGTTTGACTAGACGATTTATCTCTATATCTAGTATAACTCGTTGCGGGTATACCTTTATATTCTGAACACTAAGTGTTTTATTTTATAAAGATGATATTGAGATAAACATATTAGATATGAATAACAGTATTTATATTTTGAATATAAATGAATCTCATACATATAGCATGACAAACAAATAGCTCAAACTGAATTAATCAGATGAGACTTATTTGTGGCATTGTTGTCTGAGACACATTAACAAGACTCGTATATCCACACTTTCGAAGAGTGGGTACTAGGACGGATTTGATTCTAATTCAAATGAAGTCTACGAATCTTGTTTATTAGGCAAAGTGCTAAAACACCTTTTACTTGGTAAAAGTGCAAGTGCCACCGATCTGTTAGCCCTCATTCATAGTGACGTAAGTGGGCCCATATCTAGCTAGGCTAGGGTGGATATAAACACTTCGTAACCTTTACGGATGTGGCATCACGTTATGGTTATGTGTTTCTTTTGAAACACGAATCAGAAACTTTTGATAATTCAAAGAGTTTCGACACGAAGTATAAAACAGACCGGCAAGAGTATTAAAACATCACGATTAGACCGCGATGAAATACTTAAGCAATAAGTTTCTCAATTACTTGAAAGAGTATAGTATTCTTTCAATGTGGACTCTTCACGGAACAACTCATTTTGATGGTGTGTCCGAACAGAGAAACCAAACTTCGTTGGACATGGTAAGGTTAATGATGAGTCGCTCTGAGCTACCATTTTCCTTCTAGGGATACGCATTAATCAATGTAAAACTTATTTTGAATAAGGTTCCATGAAAATCTGTTAGACAGACTTCATGTTAGATATTAACAGGAAAGAAACCAGGTTTTCTCATTCCTGAAGATTTGGGTATGTTGGGCATATGTTTGGATGATACCAAACTAGAACCCAAATTGGATAAGTGCCTAATTTATAATTGGTTGTCCTAGGGAAACCAAAGTATAGTACTTATACAACTCATAAGAGAACAATGTAATTGTTGCTCGCCATGTGGTTTTCCTAAAAGGAATACCTATATGTAGTGGTAAGTGGGAGGAAAGTAAAACTCGATGAAAATCGGAGTAATACTGTTCTAGGCACCGATTCCTTAACGGAACACAAACAGTTCATCAGGGATGAAACTTTACCAATAATATTCGAATACACAAGAATCGCTTAAGTCAGAGAGAGTTAGAAAACAACCTGGGAGGTATGGGTTTCTGATCTCACCTCATGAAGATGTCAATCTAATTGAGGAATACGAACTGGCTACGTATGAGGAAGTGATACAAGGTATAGACTCCCTATTATGGCAAAGTGCCATGAAATCCGAAATGGATTCCATGTATACCAACCAAGTTTAGACACTGGTTGATGTACCGGAAGGCATTGTGCCTATTGGTACTATATAAGTCTTCAAGGAAGACATACATTGATGGCAACATATCAACGTACAAAGCTAGGCTTGTAGCGAAAAGGTATCGTTATCAACATTGTGTCGATTACGACGAAACCTTTTACTCGTTGCCATGATTAAATCCATTTGGATAATGCTTGCTAATGATGCATGTTTCATTTATGAAATATGGCAGCTGAACGTCAAAACTGCTTTCCTTAAACGGAAACCTTTTGGAGGATGTTTAAAACATCCTAACGGTTTTGTCATACCAAAACATGCAAACAAGGTTTGCAAGTTAATTCAATCCATTTATGGATTGAAGCAAGCATTGCGTTCTTGGAAATAACGTTTTGATAAGATCATAATGGTATATGATTTAATTCAAAACGAATATGATTCTTGTGTATATAAGAAGGTTAGTGGGAGCGCAATGACAATGATTGTCCTAAATAATGATGATATATCATTTTTCTGGAATGACATTCCCATAATACAATCGGTGAAAGCTTGGCTTTCATGAAAATTCTTCGTATACTACTTGGGAGAGACAATCTTTATTCTAGGAATAAGGATCTACTATGATAGATCTAAAAGTTGTTGGCACTCTCCGAGAACTCGTACATTGAAAGATATGTACGCGACCTGGTGTCTCATATGCTTTGAGCATATGGAGTCACAATCAGGCCAATCCAAGTGATAGTCACTGGATGGATGTTAAGAACATCCTTAAGTATCTTAGATGAACTAATGATGTTTTCTTATACTATGGAGAAGGAGAACTTGAAGTGACTGGGTTCACCGCTGCAAGTTTCCAAACCGAAAAAAAGACTATAAGTCGTAATAAGGGTACTATATAGTTTGAATAACTGAACAATGAGCTGGAAATCTTCAAGCAATATACTATTTCCAATAAAACAATAAATGGAATATTAATGCAGCTGATGCAGCATAGAAGCGTTTTGGATCTATATATCCTAATTAGATTAAGTGTAGTTTTATTAGTGGCTGAGCTAGGCTACAACACATGCTAAAGAATTAATGGTCTCATCAACGATCCAAGTATGTACTTCAAATGGTTTCAACTGATTCGTAAGATCATACATTGTGGCGATGTGTTGATCGAATAAATCTCATCATATGATAACCTTGCAAATCCGCTGACGAAAGCTGTTTCTCAGCAGAAGTTTGAGCGACCCGTACATAGTTCAAGTGTAGGACACTTGAGTGATTGGCTATAGGCCAAGTGGGAGATTGTTGGACAATTATGACCCATAGCATCACTATTTGTACAGAACATCGTGTTGTTGGACAAATTAACTATGTGACAAAGGAAATTGCTCTTTTATCATTTGTAATTGGATTACCGGGATATATAAAATATAAAAGTCCATATGATTAGTTCCGGATTAAAAGAATATGAGACAGTATTAATCCACTAAGGTTTAATCATTAAATATCACTAGTTGTAGTATTATCGAGATTGGACATCGATAATGCGGAATAGACTAGTATTGCACTTGTGCGTGTTATGGGAGCCTAACGGCATAGTTCTCATATATTTGGGTATTTGATACTAATGGCAAGTGTAATAGGAGGTTGTGTTTACCGATGGTACGGAAACAGTTCGCTCTGGATAGACCCCTCAGAATTCCATTGGTAGTATGACTATGTGTCTATGGAAGTCCGAATCGTGGTAGGTGTATGTGGTCTTAACCTAAGACTTACATCGCTAATACTTGCGACAATCAATATACTTTGGTTTTGGTCATCTAGGGCTTTAACAAGTTCTTTGTACGCCTCTTCTGGGTATATTGAGAATCGTAGTGTATTGGGTGTGATGTCAAATGGAAGTATCACTTCAGTCATATGAAGATGATGATCACATAGGATACGGAACTAGTACTCTTATGTACTGCAGTCATCGGGATAATATGACTAGGTCATGTTTATCCGATTATAGAGACTAGTTACCAGAGATCCATATTGCTTCGTACGGGGTAGACACATTCCTCCAGCCCCAGACCTAGCATGTGACCTGATACTGGATCGCAATACGCATACTACGTATACTACGTCTGACATAATACATATTCCTTTAAAGAATATATTCTGGAGAATTGGTAGGCACGATGTTTTGCTAAGAAGCCAACCATGTCTTGTAAATCGGTAAGAACTGTTGGATAATATGACCCATAGCGTCACTATTTGTACAGATCACGGTGTTGTTGTACAAATTAACTATGTGACAAGGAAATTGCACTCTCATCATTTGTGATTAGATCACCATAGATGTATAAATGAAGAGAGGTCCATATGATTAGTTCCTGGATTGAGATGATATATGAGACAGTATCAATCCCCGAAGGATTAATCATTAAATATCCCTAGCCGAAGTATTATCGAGACTGGACATCGATAATGCGGAATAGGCTAGTATTGCACTTGTGCGCGTTGTGAGGGCACAACGGCATAGTTCTCATATATATAAGTATTGGATACTTATGCAAGTGCGATAGGAGGTTGTGTTTCACCGATGGTACGGGAAACAGCTTCGCTCTGGATAGACCCCTCGGAATCCCATTGGTATTATGACTATGTGTCTATGGGAGGCCGAAATCGAGGTAGGTGTGTATAGTCTTAACCTGAGACTTGCATCGCTAATACTTGCGATAATCGGTAGACTTTGGTCTTGGTGGTACAGGGCTTTAACCGGTTCTGGGTACACCGCTTCTGGGTTATCAGAGAGTCGTAGTGTATTGGGTGTGATGTCAAGACGGAAGTGTCACTTCAGTCATATTGGAGTTGATGTCACGCAGGATACGGTACTAGTGCTCTTGAGTGTTGCGCAACCAATCGGGATATTGTGACCAGGTCATGTATATCCGATTATAGAGACTATGTTACCAGACATCCGACATGTGCTTCGGACGGGGCAGACACTTATCCAGCCCCAGCCCTAGCACGTGATTATCCGATACTGGGCCGATATACACAATACTACGGTATACTATGCTTGATACAGATCTATATATTCCTGTAAGAATATTTCTGGAGAATTGGGTAGGCATGGCGTTTTGCTAGAGGCTAACCTTGTCTTGTAAGTCGATATAAACGTAGTACGAGGTACTTACGTGTTCGGACAGTCCGACGATCGTATTTACTGCCAACATATCCGGAGATCTCATGGGTCGGTTCCTGAAGATTCACCGATGACGTATTACTCGCACTTTGATTAATCTGGGATTAATTAGAAGAGAGAGATAGAATTAATCTGGGATTAATTCGATGAGAGAGAAAATTAATCTGGGATTAATTACGGAGATATTTTATCTCGGATAAAATATCGTTAAAGAGAGAGAACGATTAATTTGGAATTAATCGATAAAATTAATATATTTGATATATTAATCGAAATTGGATTTCGACGCGGAATTAAAATTAGATTTTAATTCGGGCGAACGAGTTAATTTAGAATTAATTCGTTAGCGACGTGAATAGTGAATTCGCTAGGCGTAATCACTTAATTACGACGCGACGGAAAATTCGTTAATTTGGAATTAGCGAACCCGAGCCCGAGAGTGATTGCGAGCGCATTCGCATTTCGAATTCGAGCGCGGCACGCGAGTCACATCAAGCGTCAAATCGCTAGTCGCGTCAATCGTCAAATTAATTGTCACTTTGAGTGATGTGACTTGACAATATGTCACTTTATTAAAGTGAATAGATGTGATGTGACTTAAAGTTAAAAGTTGAAATGATGAAAAAGCTTTATTGTTTTTAACTTTTGACTTTTGAATAAAAGATAAGATATATATGTTTTATTTATTTTACTTGGTAATGAATAAAAAAAATATATATTAAAAATCTTTTTCTCTCTCACATGCAACATTTACGTTTTCTCTCATCTCCCTCCTTTTCTCTTCACACGGCATCACTGCCGATTCTTCTTCTTTTTCTCTGGTTTCACCGAGCATTTGAGAAGCAAAATGAAGATGATAAGTGCAGCACACACCTTGAGTGATACAAAGGTGATGGGAAGTGGGTGAGTTTGTGAGCATGGAATCTCAAAGCTTGGAGCTTCAATGGAGTTCATGCATGGCCGATTCTTGGAGGTTCAAAGAGGACTAAAATCGCACAGCCCACTGCAAGGAGGAGCCACTGCCGTGAGCTTGGAGGGGACAAAATCGCACCTTTTTGTCTTCTTCATTCATCAAAACCGTTCAATGTGAGTTATGTTTCCGCCTTACTCCTTTGATTGTGTTCATACTCGGTTTTTTATGCTTGATTTGTGATCTTGGGACTTGATTGAACTCCAACAATGGTATCAGAGCTTTTGATGCATGAAAACCGAATTAGGGTTCTTGAGCAAATTTGGGGCTTTTTGATTTTAGCTTGATTCTGACAAATTGATTCTTTAAGAATGCTTATATTTGATTGAATTTGAGTTATATGTAATCAATTTGATAAAAAAAATTGATTGGATTGATTTTCCCCAATTTGCTTATTTTTGGTCAAAACTTTAATTTGGGCAAACTCGATTTAGGCATGATTTGGTTGAATTGTTTGATGAAGTATGCTTGAATGAGGTTGAATTGAAGTTGTGCATGATCAATTTCAAGAAAATTGGATTAGATCAATTTTCCCCAATTCTTTAGGTTGAACATGAAACTTGAAATTGGGTAAAATGTGTTTGAGCATGTTTTAATTGAATTGGATGTTTAAGTATGCTTAGAACATGTTTAATTGAGATTGTGTGTGATCAATTTCATGAAATTGGATTGGATTCAATTTTCCCCAAATTGAAGGCTTGGCCGAAAATTGCATAACCCTAATGTCTTGGTAATTTTGTTTTGTTTGATCATTGGATGACTTAAAACAATTGGTTAATGTTGTTTTGAAGTTCAATTGGATTGAATTTTGATTTAGAACATTTTTCCCTTTTAAAGTGGCTTGGCCGAATCTTATGAACATGAAATTCTTTGTGATTTTTTGTTTTAATTCATTGGATGAATTGAATTGATTTGGGAAATTAAGATTGTGGACTCAATTGGATTGAAACCGAATCGAATTGAAAAACCCCTAATTGCCGAGACTTGATAGCATGTTAATTGGGTTTGATTTTAATTGAATTGTGTTGGACACTATTTGGTTGTTAAAGTGCATGATTAATTAGGCTAATTGATATTTTAGAAATGTTAATTGGGTAATTGATTGTGTAATACACTTAGGTTAATTAATTGTGAAATTTGGAATTTTATAAGTTAATTAATTTGGGCTTGATTTTGGAAATTGGGCTTGTTAGGTTGTAATTGGGCTTTTGGGCTTTGTTGTAACAAAGTTGGGTTTAGGCAAAATTGGTTGGATCCAATTAGGCCCAAAACCGAATCCAAAAGGTCCAATTATGACTTAATGGACCTTAATTATTTAATTGGGCCTAATGGGCCAAAATTAATTTAAAGGCTTATGGGGTAACTCCCGGATTGGATTTTGGTTGTTCGGTTTGACCCGAGTTGACCAAAAGTCCACGCCTATAGAAATTAATTAAAAGCCCATTGGACTTTAATTAAATAAAACATTAGATGTTAGTCGGGCTTTGAGACCCGTTGCGATTAAATTTGGAATTTAAGTCGTAAAGGTTCGTTAATAAAGGTGTAATATTTAATTTGGAATTAAATAATGAATTAGAATTAAATACGTATTAAATTGGATTTAATTATGTAATTTAATTTAATTCGTAGAAATTGTACTTTGAGTACGTGTTCGCAAACGAGTTTGACTCGAACAAAAATCAAATCTTTGTTTGAACATTGGATGATCACTAATAATCAAGATTAATTAATTTGATTGATTGATTGATAACATGCTTGTATGAATACATGGTTGTGATGTTTGAATAATGTATATCGGATGGATATTAGTCGGGTTGGGCGATTTTGGAAATTGTAATAAATTTGATTTATTAAATTGGACCTGCGTGTCCAGCCTTATCTCCTATTTCTTTGTATTCTCTTCTCACCTATTCCCCTCCATGTAAAAGAGGTTTCTTTAGAAGTGTAGTGTAACGGGTAGAAGTAATACAAGTGCTAGCGGGAGAGAGAAAGTGAGAGATTTGATCTAGGATCAATGTAAAATATCCATCCGCATATCATTATTATTTTATTTCATACTCGCTTTATTATGTGTTTAGAATGCATGCTTAAGGGTGTATGATGATGAGACCTTAACAAAGATAATTAAATTGGTAGCCAATTTGCACGCGAAAACCCTCGTTAAATATCATGCGTTTTTCCTTCCATTGAGTGATTCTTACTCAAGATCCGAGATTGGCAGGGGTTGTTGGCCAAAGTCAAGCCCTTGTCCATCAAAGATGTGTTTTAATCACGAGGCTTTGTTCCATATCGGTGTCGTGTCCAAGTTGTGGTTTGTTGGCCAAAGTCAAGACCACTTCTTGTCCATTGACATTGATTACGAAGCTTCCATGTCAATGGGTCCGCGCTTGACTGGGATCACTAGGTTTGTTGTGCCAAAGCCAAGGCCTAGTTGATTCAGAGGAAAAAGGTTAGGGTATGCATTCGATGTATAGGCATATATAAGATATATGTTTGGGACTTGGATGTCCACCTACTGGATCTAGGAGTTGGATAAGATCCAATTGATCTTAGAGATCTACCTAGTTAATTATCATACAATTTGTTGGCCAAAGTCAAGATTGTGTGATATTTAACAGGATCCTAGCCCACTAGGAAACACGGTTTCCCGAGTACTCGACAGAGGGTTAGAGGCTCGACGAAAAATAGTGGGAGGCAAGAATTGAATTTGCAATACTCGTTCAATTACTCGCCGTATGCGCTCATTTAAATTATTTCGTCATTAGATTAAATGTTAGTTAGACTAATATTTAAATTGTTGTTTTAATAAACAGTTGGACTGTATTATACTTGATTATATATAATTGGATTATATTAATCAATATATTTGAATTAATTAATTTCAGTTTACAGTTGATTTTATAATTGGATTATAGTAATCAATGTAATTGAGGTTAATTAATTTGGATTATATTTGATTATATAGTTGGACTATTATAATCATTATAATATATAAAGTACCACTTATCGTTGATTAAATAGTTGGACTATTGTAATCAAGATAAAATTGAAAAGTTGGATATTTAAAATATAATCTAGGATTAAAATATTTTAAATGATTTAATTTTCAAATTGGGAATAAATAATAGGTTACTTTATTTGATAAAATAACTCATTATACCTTTAGCCCAAAATTAAGCAAGATAAGTAGAGCATAAAATCTTTGGAAGATTTTTGTGATGATGACTTTAATGCTTAATTTAATATACTTGTCATAAATCTAATTTTGGATTTAAGAAGTATTAAAATTGCAATTTATAATTCTTGGAGAATTAATTGACTATTCATGTAAAGTCAAAGTTTGCAATTGGGCATGTAGCACGAGGTGCACGTCCTTTCAATATTCTAAAAACCAAGGCTTGGCCTAAGGTTCCTAAAATATTAAAAGGATAATTGACATATCCCAAAGTGACTACCATTTGGTCATGGAAGACACGAAGGAATTAAAGAAAGGGCGAGGCTCTAACTTTAAAAATGTTTGTCTTAGTTATGTTCACAGCTAGTATTGAAATTAGATTTTAAATACTTAGTGTGGTACATAAAATATATGTATTGATATTCAGAATCTGCTTTGAGCAGGATACTGACTTCAAGCTGAGATTGCTCTGCGAATCGGAAACGGGACGAAAGTCGCTGTTTCGACCGTAGATACCTAAGTTTAGGAACTACCCTTCGGGTATGTACTTGAATTAGGAACTGTTATAATGTAACTAGTTTGACTAGAGACATTATCTCTTTATCAGTGTTTAATCCGTTGCGGATAAAACCTTTATATTATAGAACACTGAGTGTTTTATTATATAAAGATGATACTGAGATAAATATATTAGATATAAATAACAGAATTTATATTTTGAATATAAATAAAAATCTCAAACATATAAATTGACAAATAAATAGCTCAAATTGATTTGATCAATAGAGACTTATTTGTGGCATTGTTGTCTAGGACACAATTTAATTAGACTCGTATATCCACACTTTTGAAGAGTGGGTACTAGGACTGATTTGACTATTCAAATAAGGTCTGCGAATCTAGTTTATTAGGTAAAGTACCTAAAATACTATTTACTTGGTAATAGTGTTAGTGCCACCGATCTGTTAGCCCTATTCATGGTGAAGTAAGTGGGCCCATATCTAGCTAGGCTAGATGTGAACATGAATATTTCGTGACCTTAACGGATGTGGCATCACGTTATGGTTATGTGTTTCTTTTGAAGAACACAAATCAGAAACTTTAAAGTTTCGACACGAAATACATAAACAGATCGGCTATAGCATTATTCCGCCACGGTAAGACCGTAATGGAAAATACTTTAGCAGTAAGTTTCTCGTATACTTGAAAGAGTATAGTATTCTTTCAATGAGGACTCCTCTTGGAACACGTCATTTTGACGGTGTGTCCGAACAGGATTAACCGAATTTTGTTAGACATAATAAGGTTAATCACGAGTCGCTTTGAGCTACCATTTCCTTCAATAGGATATGTATAACAGTGCAAAACTTATTTAGAATAAGGTTCCATATAACTGTTTGACAGATATCATATAGGATATGAACAGGAAAGAAACGGGGTTTCTCATTCCTGAATAATTTGGGTATGCTAGGCATAACGTTTGGATGATACCAAACTAAGGACCCAAATTGGATAAGTGCCAATATAGGTTATCCTAAGGGAAACCATAAGTATAGTACTTATAATCTCACATGAGAACAATATGATTGTTGCTCTCCATGCGGTTTTCCTGAGAGGAATACCGATATGCAGTGGTAAGTGGGAGGATAGTGATACTCGATGAAAATCGGAGTAATACTGTTCAAAGCACGAATCTTAATGGAACATATAATTCATCAAGGATGAAACTATACCATTAATCTTCGAATACACAAGAACAAAGGAAGTGATACGAGGTATCGACTCCCTATTATGACAAAGTGTCATGAGTCCGAAATGGATTCCATGTATATCAATAAGTTTGGATACTAGTTGATGTACCACAAGGCATTGTGCCTATTGGTACTATAAGTCTTCAAGGAAGACGTACATGGATGGCAATATACCAACGTATAAAGCTAGGCTTTTAACGGAAATGTATCGTTATCGACATTGTGATTGATTACGATTCAACCTTTTACCTATTGCCACTGTAGATCCATTTGGATGATGCTTGCTGACGCGAGCATAAGTTCTTGGAATTATCATTTTGATGCAATCATAATGGTGTATGATTTAATTCAAAACGAAAATGATTATAGTGTAAATAAGAGGGTTAGTGGGAGCGCACTGACAGTGGCTGTCCTATAAAATAATGATAATACGTCATTTCTTGGAAATGATATTCCCATAAAAAATAAATGTCGGCGAAAGCTTGGCTTTCGAAATACTCTCCGTGGAACCGTACATTGAAAAATGTACAAGACCTGGTGTATCATACGCTTTGAGCATATGGATTCACAAACAGGACAATCCGAGTGATAGTCACTGGATTGATGTTAGGAACATCCGTTAGTATCTTAGAGAACTAAGGATGCTGTCTTAGTCTATGGAGTAGGAGAACTTGAAGTGACTGGGATCACTGTAGCAAGTTTCCTATAACCGATAAAGACGACTATAAGTCGCAAACGGTACTATACAGTTTGAATAACGGTGCAGTGAGCTGGAAATATTCCGAGCAAGATAACTGTTGCCGAATTAACAACAAATGCGGATTATTGCTGCAGCTGAGGCAGCAATAGAAGCCATTTGGATCGATAATAAATCTAATTAGATTAGATATAGTTCTGTTAGCAGCTGAGCTAGGCGTCAGCACAGGCTAAAGAATTAAGGTCTCATCGACGATCCAGATATATACTTCTATATCATCTGATTCGTTCGGATCATACATCGTGGCGATGTGATGATCGTGTAAATCGCGTCAGACGATAATTAAGCAAATCCGCTGACGAAAACATTTCCTCAGCAATTTGAGCGAATTGTACATAGTTCGGGTGTTAGACACTCGAGTGACTGGCTATGTGCCAAGTGGGAGATTGTTGGATAATATGACCCATAGCGTCACTATTTGTACAGATCACGGTGTTGTTGTACAAATTAACTATGTGACAAGGAAATTGCACTCTCATCATTTGTGATTAGATCACCATAGATGTATAAATGAAGAGAGGTCCATATGATTAGTTCCTGGATTGAGATGATATGAGACAGTATCAATCCCCGAAGGATTAATCATTAATATCCCTAGCCGAAGTATTATCGAGACTGGACATCGATAATGCGGAATAGGCTAGTATTGCACTTGTGCGCGTTGTGAGGGCACAACGGCATAGTTCTCATATATAAGTATTGGATACTTATGCAAGTGCGATAGGAGGTTGTGTTTCACACCGATGGTACGGGAAACAGCTTCGCTCTGGATAGACCCCTCGGAATCCCATTGGTATTATGACTATGTGTCTATGGGAGGCCGAAATCGAGGTAGGTGTGTATAGTCTTAACCTGAGACTTGCATCGCTAATACTTGCGATAATCGGTAGACTTTGGTCTTGGTGGTACAGGGCTTTAACCGGTTCTGTGTACACCGCTTCTGGGTTTATCAGAGAGTCGTAGTGTATTGGGTGTGATGTCGAGACGGAAGTGTCACTTCAGTCATATTGGAGTTGATGTCACGCAGGATACGGTACTAGTGCTCTTGAGTGTTGCGCAACCAATCGGGATATTGTGACCAGGTCATGTATATCCGATTATAGAGACTATGTTACCAGACATCCGACATGTGCTTCGGACGGGGCAGACACTTATCCAGCCCCAGCCCTAGCACGTGATTATCCGATACTGGGCCGATATACACAATACTACGGTATACTACGCTTGATACAGATCTATATATTCCTGTAAGAATATTTCTGGAGAATTGGGTAGGCATGGCGTTTTGCTAGAGGCTAACCTTGTCTTGTAAGTCGATATAAACGTAGTACGAGGTACTTACGTGTTCGGACAGTCCGACGATCGTATTTACTGCCAACATATCCGGAGATCTCATGGGTCGGTTCCTGAAGATTCACCGATGACGTATTACTCGCACTTTGATTAATCTGGGATTAATTAGAAGAGAGAGATAGAATTAATCTGGGATTAATTCGATGAGAGAGAAAATTAATCTGGGATTAATTACGGAGATATTTTATCTCGGATAAAATATCGTTAAAGAGAGAACGATTAATTTGGAATTAATCGATAAAATTAATATATTTGATATATTAATCGAAATTGGATTTCGACGCAGAATTAAAATTAGATTTTAATTCGGGCGAACGAGTTAATTTAGAATTAATTCGTTAGCGACGTGAATAGTGAATTCGCTAGGCGTAATCACTTAATTACGACGCGACGGAAAATTCGTTAATTTGGAATTAGCGAACCCGAGCCCGAGAGTGATTGCGAGCGCATTCGCATTTCGAATTCGAGCGCGGCACGCGAGTCACATCAAGCGTCAAATCGCTAGTCGCGTCAATCGTCAAATTAATTGTCACTTTGAGTGATGTGACTTGACAATATGTCACTTTATTAAAGTGAATAGATGTGATGTGACTTAAAGTTAAAAGTTGAAATGATGAAAAAGCTTTATTGTTTTTAACTTTTGACTTTTGAATTAAAAGATAAGATATATATGTTTTATTTATTTTACTTGGTAAATGAAATAAAAAAGATATATATTAAAAATCTTTTTCTCTCTCTCACATGCAACATTTACGTTTTCTCTCATCTCCCTCCTTTTCTTCTTCACGGCATCACTGCCGATTCTTCTTCATTTTCTCTGGTTTCACCGAGCATTTGAGAAGCAAAATGGAAGATGATAAGTGCTAGCACACACCTTGAGTGATACAAAGGTGATAGGGAAGTGAGTTTGTGAGCATGGAATCTCAAAGCTTGGAGCTTCAATGGAGTTCATGCATGGCCGATTCTTGGAGGTTCAAAGGACTAAAATCGCACAGCCCACTGCAAGGAGGAGCCACTGCCGTGAGCTTGGAGGGGATAAAATCGCACCTTGTTCTTCATTCATCAAAACCGTTCAATGTGAGTTATGTTTCCGCCTTACTCCTTTGTTGTGTTCATACTCGGTTTTTTATGCTTGATTTGTTGATCTTTGGGACTTGATTGAACTCCAACAAGAACGTGGTACCGGGTACGCACGTATTCGAATATTCTGATGATCGGATTTACTGCCAACATATCCAGGGATCTCATGGGTTGCTTCCCGAAGATTCACCGATGACGTATGACTCGAACATAATTAATCTGGGATTAATTAGATGAGAGAGAAAATTAATCTATGATTAATTACGAATAGATTTTATCTGGGATAAAATACTATTTGAATAGAGAGAACGATTAATTTGGGATTAATCGATAAAATAATTTATTCGATATATTAAATGAAATTAGATTTCATAATGGAATTAAAATTAGATTTTAATTCGGGCAAACGAATTAGTTTAGAATTAATTCGCGAGTGACGTGAATAGTAATTTTGCTAGGCATAATTATTTAATTAAATTTGATTTAATTACGTCGCAACGGAAAATTCGTTAATTCAGAATTAACGAACCCGAGCCCGGAAAGTGTTTGCGATCTCTCTCGGATTTTGAATCAAGTGGGGCCCACACAAGTCACATCACCTAGTGACTTTAATCAACTTTGTGATGGGATTTGGTGGGTGGTGATTGTATGTAAAACACACAAGTGTGAAAGGCTTGAGTGACTTTTACCAACTTTGGAAGATTTGGTATTAGTCTTTGATTTTTTGAAAATACACACACAAGTCAACAAATCACATAAGTCTCTCTCTCTCTCTTTTTTCCCTTGCAATTGGTGTGAACTTCACAATTCTTTTCTCTCCATGGCCGAATACAAGGGCTTATTTTTCTCTCCATTGGCGTGAAACTTGGCTTTTTGCTAAGTGATTTTTGCTTCAAAAAATCACAAGTGCTAGCACACAAGGAGTCTTACAAAGGTGATAGGGAAACATTTCCCATGAGTTTGGAATTCAAGATTCAAAGCTTGGAAGCTCAACATACATCAAAAGAGAGCTTGGAGCACAACACAAAGGCTTGGAATTTTTTTATCTCCTATATCCACTTAGCGGATCAAAGTGAGTAATTTCTGCTACTTTACTTTGTGTATTCACATGATTTTATGCTTAATATGATCTTGGTTTGACCTAGAAAACCCAACATTTCTAAGGAAATAAAGAGTGCATTGCTTATCCCTTAGTTAAGTAATTATTCTATGATGAACTTAGAGATCTATTACCTTTAAGGCTAATAAATATAAATCACTTGTTTATAATAAAAGACATTATAAAAGATACAAGTGGGATGGGACCAAGGCGTTAATAAAACTTTCCAAACTAAAGTTAATTTAACCAAAGGTATTACTAGAGTTAGATAATGATTTGGTGTCTTCCTTCACTCACTACATTTTTATAGCCAAAAGGAAAAGCTGTGAAGACATCTAGATAATCATTTACTCAAAACTTACTTTAAAGCATATTTAAAGTATTGGACTAATTTGGAGGATCTACTGTTTATTCCTGTCACCAAGGCAAGAAGAGCCTAAGAGGTAAGGGTATTTAAGAGAGTTTACTCCACCCTCCATCTGGGAAATTTTCAATGGAGGAATCCATATGACAGTTATTCACTTAAACTTGCTAAAATCCTCAATAATAATTTAAGTCTAAAATTTGCCTCTCATTGTAAAGTATAGACCCAAAGGGCTTAAACCGTATTGGCAGGACTAGGCTTTACCAGACTTACCAATACCAATTTGTCCCTAAATCGTATTATTGACAATGTTTGACTTTTCTCAGTCATAAGACGCAGCGACCCTTAGGCGTGGTCTTCTAACATAGTGGTAAAGATTGGGTGTCCACAAGGACTGGCATAAGCTATGGCATGTTTGATTGCCGAAACCAATTATCAAGGAATTGTGATTTATATCATAAATTGGTTGGGAACCTACCTAATTATCATATTTTATAACGACTGGCCCTAGTCGGAGTTGTGAAATGATGATAATGGTATCCTTGCCCACAAGAAATCCATCATATTGGGGTTGATGCGATTTGCTTAAAATTTTAAAATTATTGAGTTAGAGCAACTTCATAATATTAAAAGCCAATGTTATTATGAAACATTAATGAAAACATATTCCTAATTTTAACATTCTCTCTTAACATGTGGGTTAAAATATTTCACAAACATTCAAATGGCAAACAGAATATCACTTCGTTCCATCATTGATGAGCATAAGCTCAAAGGGGACAACTACAATGACTGGTTTAGAAACATTAAAATTGTCTTACGACAAGAAAAAATTTTCTATGTTCTTGAAAGGCCATTTCCCCCTGAACCCGTAGAAGATGCTGACCAAAATACACTTGATGCTTGGAAGAAACACGTTGATGATGATGAGCAAGCAGTTTTCATAATGCTTGGCTCTATGTCGGACGAACTTCAGAAAGCTCACGAATATATGGATGCTCAAACCATCATCTTTCACTTGAAGGAGTTGTATGCAACTTCCGTTCATACCGTGAGATTCCAAGTGTCATGTGCCTTATTCCAAATAAGGTATAAGGAAGGATCTGTTAGTAGACATGTGCTTAAGATGATTGGCCACATTGAAAAATTGGCCAACCTCGGGTTCATCATGGATCATGAGATAGGTCATGATCTAATTCTTTAGTCCCGACCAAAAGACTTCTCTAACATTATTATGCAGTTTCATCTGTCTAATAAAGAAGCTACTTAGCAGAATTGCACAATCTGATAAAGCAAGTAGAGAAGGACTTGAAACTAGAGCTTAAAACCTTCGTCATGCTTACGGGTACAGACCTGAAGCCATGAGGCCCAAAGAAAATTAAGGCCAATGCTCCAGATCACCTAAAGCCCAATGGTAAGGAGGAGAAGAAAAATGGAAATGGGAAATGTTTCTTTTGTGGAAAGAAGGGTCATTTGAAGAAAGACTGCAAATCATTGAAAGCCAAGGAAGCTAAGGAAGCCCAAGAGGCCAAGAATCCCAATGTTTCAAGTATGTTGTATATGATTGAACTATATTCTCAAAACTCTGAACCTTCTACTTGGGTGCTTGACACCGGTTGTGGGACTCACTTGTGTAACAATGTGCAGGGCCTGAGAAACAGTAGGAGACTCCGTCATGGGGAGGTTGACTTACACATGGGTAATGGAGCAAAACTAGCTGCATTGTACCTGGGGACTTATTCATTAATTTTATCGAATGGTTTAGTTTTAGACTTAGAAGATTGTGTTTATGTACCTTCTCTAGTAAAGAACATCATTTAAATTTTTTATTTATGTAATAAAGGCTTTTCATGCCTAATAAGTTGTAATGAATGTTCTATTTATTTCAATGAAATAAAATATTGAGATGGTATTTTGAATAATGGTATATATGTCTTACAAACTAACAAAGAATGTTCTACCTCTAATATATACAACGTTAACTCGAATAATCTCAATGAATCACTTCTATGGCACAGTAGCTTAGGTCATATCAATGAAACAAGAATAACTAAGCTACATAAGAATGGTTATTTCAGACCCTTCAAATATGAACCTTATGGAACTTGTGAGTCTTGTTTACTTGGTAAAATGACCAAATTACCCTTTAAAGGTAAATAACAGCGTGCAACGGAGACGTTAGAACTCATACACTCTGATGTATGCGGACCAATGTCAGTCACCGCTAGAGGTGGATTCTCCTACTTCATTACCTTCATCGATGATCACTTGCGATATAGGTATGTGTACCGTATGTGGTACAAATCTGAAGCCTTTGAGAAATTCAAAGACTTCAAAGCTGAAGTAGAAACCAGCTTAATAAAAGTATTAAGTCACTAAGGTCTGACCGAGGTGGTGAATACTTAAGCGACCCATTTCAAGATTACTTGAGAGAAAATGGCATTGTTTCCCAGTGGACTCCTTCGGGAACTCCACAGCATAATGGGGTCTCCGAAAGGAGAAATCGGACATTATTAGATATGGTCTGATCAATGATGCCAGACACGGATCTATCTATTTCATTTTGGAGTCTTGCTTTAGATACTGCAACACTACTACTAAACCAAGTTCCTTCCAAGACTGTTAGTCAAACACCATATGAGTTATGGTATAGGAAACGTCCTAGTCTTAGTTATCTAAGAGTTTGGGGATGTGACGCATATGTTAAGCTCACACAAACTAACAAATTGATGATAGGGCAGTTAAATGTAAGTTTGTAGGATATGCCTTGAACTCAAGAGCATACGTGTTCTACGTCCCAAATGAACAAAGAACATTTGTCTCACGAAATGTTAAATTTCCAGAGAATGAATTCCTTCTCAAGAAATATAGTGGGAGTAGACTTGACCTCGATGAGCTACGAGAAGAACAAACTAACATAGAACTAAACCCCAGGCCCCTCAAAAGGGCAGCGACGAAACAACCACAAGCTTATGAACTTAGAAGGTCTGGTGGGGAAAGATAAGAACCTGAAAGATATGGTTTCCATATTGATAAGGAACATGATCAGGTCATTGATAATGACGATCCCATCAGTTATGATGAAGCAATGCGTGACATTGATTCAGTAAAGTGGCTTGAGGCCATGAAATCCGAAATAGACTCTATGTGTCAGAATCAAGTCTGGGACTTGGTGGATGCACCTGAAGGGATAAAACCTATAGGTTGCAAGTGGATTTACAAGCATAAAACTAATGCAGAAGGCAACATCCAAACCTATAATGCTAGGTTGGTGGTGAAAGGTTATAGATAAATCCAAGGAATTGACTATGATGAAACATTCTCGCCTATTGCAATGATAAAGTCCATTCGAATTTTACTGAGGGGTTTTCATCTAAGGATGATCATAATAAAGTATGCAAGCTTAAACGATCCATTTATGGACTCAAGCAAGCCTCTAGAAGTTGGAATATACGATTTGATGAGACAATCAAAGAATTTGACTTCATGAAAAATGTAGACGAGCCTTGTGTTTACAGGAAAAGTAGTGGGAGTGCTGTTATATTTCTTGTATTATATGTCGATGACATATTAATCATCGGGAATGATATTCCCATGATGCAAGCCACCAAGAAATGGTTATCTCAGAATTTCAACATGAAAGATTTGGGAGAAGCAGCTTACATCCTCGACATTAAGATCTACTGTAATAGATCTAATAGGTTGTTAGGACTTTCTCAATCTACGTATATAGATAAAGTTTTGAAAAGATTCAAAATCGAAGATTCCAAAAGAGGTAATTTACCTACTTGTCATGGAATCAAATTATCTAAGGAGCAATGCCCACATACTCCTTTAGATAGAGAGTGTATGAGTAAGATCTCTTTTGCTTCAGCGATAGGATCGATCATGTATGCCATGCTATGTACAAGACCTAATGTCTCTTATGCTCTTAGCATAACGAGCAGGTATCAGGCAAATCCTGGTGAACAACACTGGGCAGCTGTCAAAATAATCCTCAAGTATCTGAGAAGAACTAATGATGTGTTCTTGACATACGGAGATTGTTCTGAGATGAAAGTAATTGGTTATATGATGCGAGCTTTCAGACCGATAGGGATGACAGCATATTGCAAACAGGATATCTGTTTACTATGAATGGCAGAGTTGTCAGTTGGAAAAGCTCAAAGCAGTTAACTACAACGGACTCCACCACTGAAGCCGAGTATATTCCAGCATCTCAGGCAGCTAAAGAAGTAGTCTGGATGAAGAAGTTCATCACGGAGCTGGAAGTGCTTCCCATGATAAAGAATGGCGTCACATGTACTGTGACAACACGGGCGCCATGCTCAATCAAAGGAACCAAGGTCCCACCAGAAATCCAAGCATGTACTCAGGTGATTCATCTCATCAGGGAGATTGTTGAGAGAAAAGAAGTTATTATAGAGAAAATACCCACAGAAGATAATATTGCAGATTCTCTGACTAAATGGCTGACTCAACAAAATCATGATAGGCACACCCAAGAGTATGGTGTCCAGATTCATACTAGTTGGCTATAATGCAAGAGTATGTATGCGATATAAACTTTTTGCAACAACCCAGTTTTCGTGGTACAATTACGAAATTTATTTGTATATTACGTGACATCTGTAAGCATTCAAACTTACATCATTAGCATGATATTACTTATATAAATTATTTTAGAAACATTAAGTGAAAATTTTTCAGTTTCGTTGTGCATTTAAATTTTAATGTGATCCGTACAGCATTTGGTATTTTAACCGAAATGAAACATATATAAGTGCCACTGAGACATTTGATAATCTGATATATCACGGTGCCTGATGATTTTATATTTTTTATCCTCTGTGGCGCTTGTATATGTTTCGTTCCGGCTTGGCCGGGGAGCTTGTTATGTGGTCCAGACCTTTGGAAAATGGTTGGCCCACTACCCTATCATCATGGTCCGTACACTGTCCGGTCTGTGCGAGCGACTGAACAGTGGACGATCGATATGTATTTTGAAATGTTTGCATTAAAGATTTATTTTGGATTTACACATATTTATATTTTTGGGGGGATGATTTCAAAAGAATTACATTTTGATTTTGATTTTGATGTATTTCGATATTGTTTATGATATTATACGATATGATATATTTCCGTCACGGCGCTTGTATATGATTTTTTATAGTTTTATAATTTGATATGATATGTTTCCGTCGTGATGCTTGTATAGAGTTTTTCTCAACTGCAGTGGGCCGACCCAACCCTCTATCGACAGGGGATCATTTCATTCATTGTCTGATCTATGTGCGTGATTGAAACATTGGGTGCCTATTTATGTTTCGTCCAGTTAAGTTATGCTAGATGCTTGATATATTTTTCGATAATGGATTTTGAAACTGATTTTATTTACAGTAAAAAAGTTTTTCAAATGTATTTTCGAAATAGTTTTTGAAAGAGATCGTTTTACGTTTTCTATTTTGAATGATGACAGAGATTGACACATTTCAGACTATCAATATCATAAGAGCACTATGATTATTGGTGACTTCTGACTGTGAAAATGGATGTATTGGTTGATATAAAAGATTACGTTCGTCATAAGAATACATATATAAGTTTATAGTTAGACATGGATCTTTTGGGTATTGTGGTGGTTATGTATGATATGTTGTCAGCCATACAAATTTGTTTGTACGATGAGATATGTATGTATGCAAACTTTGATATTAATGTTGTTTACATATATGATATAGAATGATATTATGTGAAATGAATAGGTTTTGTTTGTATTGCGTACGAAATAGATAGTATGAAATTTATAAGTTTCTGTTTTGATACTGTATTTGATTTCGTGTAAAGAACATGTAATATGTTCTTCGTTTTGGATGATGTATGTGATTGGTTGTATAGAATCTGTGTTCGAATTTCTTTTTTCTGTTAATGGATGAGTTTGAAATGGTTTGAGTATATTCCTATGAATGAGATTGAATTGAAAGGACAAGTTTGATGTGATATTGGTATGAAATGTTTGATACGACTTACTTTGTTTGGAATAGTAAGGTTTGCACTGATATATGAAATACATAACTTTTGATAAGGTGTAAAGTGAGATAACTTGCAAATAATGATAAGATTTTCATGTACGTGTGTTCAATTCAGAATGATTAGACATAAGGACGGGGAAATTTCGAGGACGAAATTTTTATAATGAGGTGAGAATCTAGCAGCCCAGTTTTTGTGGTACAATTATGAAATTTATTTTTATATTGCGTTACATCTTTAAGCATTCAAACTTGCATCATTAGCATTATATTACTTATATAAATTATTTTAGAAACACGAAGTGAAAATTTTTTAATTTCGTTGTGCATTTAAATTTTAACGAGATCCGTACAGCCTTCGGTATTTTAACCGTAACTTTTTCATACGATGTCCGATTTCATTGGACCTTATATCGTCGGAAATCCTATCCCAAGCCCTACAACTGTTATGCTGAAAAAATCCCCAAATTCAGGCTCGAAATTTGTAAAGTACTCAGCTCAAATTTCAAATGAATAGTGATTTCGTAGACTGATTCAATTTCTGACATGTTGCATCATTTAGACCATTCATTTAACAATACAAATTGCCCTATGTATAAAAACCCTTCACTATTCATCTCATATCTCTAGAAGCTCAAAAATAACGAAATGGAGAAGCTTTTCTAACGCCATTTCTACTCCAACTTTTAGCTTCTATTTTTCTCATGCAATTGATGCTTCCTCAAGCTCCATTCCAAGTCAAGTAAGCTTCTATTCTCTTTTCTACTACTAATCTTGAGAATATAGCATGATTTGCGTATCCCCATTTTTGTTCTTCATAAACCCTAGAGTTTATATTTGTGTATTTGGAGTTATTGATTTGATAGTATGCATAATCATTCATTACAAGGTAATCTAAGCATTGAATAACTTTGTTTTGGTTGAATACCCAAAATTCTTTCCCTAAATAGGGGTTGGCCAAATCTTGTTCAGAGGGAAGGTTCAAGTTTTTTTATGTTTGATGACGATTGACAAAGATTTATGCTTAGGATATGATTATGACATAAGTTGGGCTTGTTGTAAATCGATGGCATCCTAAGTTTCATGATGCTTGCCATGGTAAAAAAATTACAATATATGTTAAGGGGCTATGTTGTGCCTTTTTTTTCATAATGGATGATGTTCATGTATTTGAGAATGATTTTTTCAGGTGTTGTATTAATTTAAAATGGAAATTAGTAAGGTTGTAAATTCCTTATGTTGGACGATACTTACATTATGTGTTGGGGATTTAATTATTGATGATGATGTTATTGTTGAGTATGTTGATTCTTTTTCATGAATGACGTGAGTGGGATTATGATTTTGATAATGAATTGTTATGATTTATGCTTAGAATCATGATATGACATGAATATGTATTGATTTTAGTTGAAACTTTTAAAGTTACTAATATGGTGTTTCGGGTGATTATATAGAGGACTAATGGAATATGAGATTCTTTTTATATGCATGATGAGTTATTTTGTTAAATTATGTATTTGATGAGTTAAAATTTTGTCAAGTGAGATGTTGAAATGCATGAAATTTTTGTATGTGTGTTAAAGGTTGTGGAATGATGGGTATAAGTCTATGATTGTGAATGGTGATGTGGAGATGTTGAGTTTGTATAAGTGTATATATGGAAATGATTGTAAGTTTAAATGATGACTAGCATGTGTGGTGTAGGATTATGTTTGGGTCTTTTATTGATGATTGGTTGTGAACCATGAGTCTTGAGGTGTATTAGCATGAGTTGAAGTTAGATATAAAAAACAAATTTCTAAGTTGCAAGTGTAATGCTTTGGTCGAAGGTGTAGGCTAAGTAAAGGCTTTGATGTTGGTTGTTTAAGTATGTAGGTGTGTCAAAATGATGAGCATGAAGATGAGTTATAGTGATTGACTTAATAGTTTTATGTAAACAAACTTGAAGAAATAAGTCTGATATGCATGTGTGTGCTGTAGTGTAAACTTTTATGGTATGGAAATTATGTACTGAATGTAAGTATTATGTTTTGAGTATGAAAGTGTACTTGTGATAATGTTAAAATATGAGTTAGTAATAGTTTGATTAGAAAGCTTTAAGGTTTTATCAAGGATGTTCTTGTCAAATTTTTCGGATTATATTAAAGCTGGATGTCAAGTTTGTCTAAATATAAATCATATAAGTGCATGATGATAAACATAAAAGTGATAAGTTGTAAAGATAATGGACATGTCAGATTGATAATAGTGGTTAGGCCAGATTTAGGCATTCGTAGATGTTGGTTTTTATTAAGGTCCCAAGATCAAACAAGCAATGAAAAATCATGCATGAATACATCAATGGAGATAGCGGAATACGCATATCGATCGGTTGAGTCGATTTGGAGACGAATGAAGGCCAAAAAACGCATTGCCTTGCTCACGCCACTGCAACAGTCCACTGTCCACCAAATCAGAATTTTGAGCTGAGAAACGGAGCTCCGAGCTTCGTCCGATGGATCCCGGCTCATGGGCGAACCTCCCTACCACCTTCGCAAGACTCGTAAGTGTGCTAGCACTTGAATTTTCACCATGAAAACCCACTCTAGCTTCCCTTAAAGCTCACGTTTTTCTGGTTCAAAACCAGTCCCAATGTTTCTGTTTTGGGCGTGAGAGAAGAGAGCAAAAGAGAGAGAAAGAAATGTGTTAAGTTGTTACAAAAGTTGTAAATCATTTGTTTATATATTTTCAAAAAATATTAAATGATTTACCAATTCATTTTTTAACTTTCAAAAAGTCAAATAAATTGAATGTAATAAGCTTGAGTGTTCCACACTCAAATATCAATGTCCATCAAGTTATATCAACTTTAATAAAGTGACATGTTGAGTGTCTTTCACTCAATCCATTAATCAAATCAATCAATCACTCAAAGTGACTTTTGATTTGACGCTTGATGTGACGATTGATTTGACGCTTGATGTGACTTGCGTCGCCGCACTCGAATTCGAAATACGAATGCGCTCGCAATCACACTCGGGCTCGGGTTCGTTAATTCCAATTTAACGATTTTTCCGTCGCGTCGTAATTAAATGATTACGCCTAGCGAATTCACTATTCACGTCGCTAACGAATAATTCTAAATTAATTCGTTCGCCCGAATTAAAATCTAATTTTAATTCCGCGTCGAAATCTAATTTCGTTTAATATATCGAATATATTAATTTATTGATTAATTCCAAATTAATCGTTATCTCTCTCTAGACGATATTTTATCCTAGATAAAATATCTCCGTAATTATCCTAGATTAATTTTCCTCTCTCTTCTATATAATCCCAGATTATTCAAGAGTGCGAGTTGTGCGTCATCGGTGGATTATCGGGAAGCGACCCATGAGATCTCCGGATAAGTTGGCAGTAAATACGGTCGTCGGAGTATCCGAATCACATACGTACCAAGTACTACGTTCTACCGATTTATGAGACAAGGTCGACTCCTAGCAAAGCACCAAGTCTACCCAATTCTCCGGACATATCCTAATAAGAATATTAAGATCTATATCAAGCGCAGTATACCATTGTATTGTGCATATCGGTCCAGTATCGGATAATCACGTGCTAGGGCTGGGGCTGGATAAGTGTCTACCCCGTCCGAAGCACATATCGGATGTCTGGTAACATAGTTCTCTATAATCGGATATACATGACCTGGTCACAATATCCCGATTGGTTGCGCAACACTCAAGAGCACTAGTACCGTATCCTGCGTGACATCAACTCCAATATGACTGAAGTGACACTTCCGTCTTGACATCACACCCAATACTCTACGATTCTCTGATAAACCCAGAAGTGGTGTACTCAGAACCTGTTTAAAGTCCCCTACCACCAAAACCAAAGTTTATCGATTATCGTAAGTATTAGCGATGCAAGTCTCAGGTTAAGACTATACACACCTACCTGATTTCGGCCTCCCATAGACACATAGTCATAATACCAATGGGATTCCGAGGGGTCTATCCAGAGCGAAGCTGTTTCCCGTACCATCGGTGAAACACGACCTCCTATCGCACTTGCATAAGTATCCAATACTTATATATATGAGAACTATGCCGTTGTGCCCTCACAACGCACACAAGTGCAATACTAGCCTATTCCGCATTATCGATGTCCAGTCTCGATAATACTACGACTAGGGATATTTAATGATTAATCCTTCGTGGACTGATACTGTCTCATATCATCTCAATCCAGGAACTAATCATATGGACCTCTCTTCATTTATATATATCTATGGTGATCTAATCACAAATGATGAGAGTGCAATTTCCTTATTACATAGTTAATTTGCTACAACAACACAATGATCTGTGCAAATAGTGACGCTATGGGTCATATTATCCAACAGTAGACCCATAGCTTTGGGCATTTCTAGTGGCCATTTCGGTTACACCAAAATGTCCCATTAGTATTTGCATAAGCATGTCATGCGTATTCAAAAAGTAAAGCTTAAAATCGATCATATGAAATTCGGATTGAACGAGTATGTGTGATGTATTTTACTCTTAATGATTATGACATGTTCGTAATGTAGAGAATTTGGAAGCTTGCATAAGTTATGTACTTTGGATTATGTGTAATTTGAAGTTTTAATGTTCGAGGAGGTATGCGTGTGTAGACACTTGCATTTTTGCATGAAAGCCCAATGATGAGCCTCGTATGGAGGCACTACCCAATAAGTTGCGGAAGTCGCGGGAAACGGACGTCGGAAGGAAAAAAATTTAAAAATAAATACATCAATAAATTTAACTCGCTAATTGGCCTCGAGTTCTCCCGATAATCTCTATTTTAAAATATTAAGCCTCGGCCCAAAACCCCCGCACCCATCCAAAGCCCATTTCGCCCAAGCCCAATCCAAAAATAATTAAACACATGTCACAAATTAAATTAAATTCAATTAAATTAAATCAAATCCAATTAAAATCAAAACAAATCTCATTCCTAAATTAAATAAACCCCCTTCCTAAATTAAATAAATCACCTCCAAATTAAAGAAATTGCCCCCACCAAAAATATAAATATTCTTTCCTTAAATAATTAAATTAAATACACACACAATTACTTGATTTGTTTCCATTTCAAAATCCATGCACAACCCTAACCCTAGGATATCATTATAAAAAGAAACCAAAATCCAAACCCTTTTCCCTTGGCCCTAACTCTCACGACAAAAAAAAAATTTAAACCCTAAAAAACCTCTTGCTCCCCACTCCCCTTCGTCACCCTCTCACTCACGCCACTCACTCTCGGTAAAACAAACAATTCACTCAGCCCACTTCACAACAGCCACGTGAAAACACAAAGCCACTTACAAGCCAAACACAACTAGACACAACAAAGCCGTGAACCTTAGCAGAATTTCCCTCACACACTCCACAAACACGCATAAAATATACACAGTACCAATATAGCCTTCTTCAATCTCTCTCTCTCTGGAACAAACACAAAATAGCAAACCCTAAACAAGACAACACCCCTAAAGCTCTCGGCCTCTCTCACCAAACCACCATAACACTCGGCTCTCTCTTATATTAAACACACAGCCACACAATAAACTTCACAGCCCCTCACGCCACTAACAACAACCGACGAAGCCATAAAACCAAGCCCTCAATCTCGCATATATCTCATTCACTAGCAGCCCACGCCTCCAATAAGACACATACACGCCTCTCATCTCTCACAGCCACCCGCCTTCACCTCTGCTTGACACACGCACACTCTGCCCATTAACACTAAAATAAACAAACCTTCAACGCAGCCCTCATGAATAGCCCATCATGACAAAACCGACCCCACTAACGCAAAACAACAAATGGCCAAACCTAAACGCCGAACACCACACCAAACCGAAAAAATAAAAACCTGCCAGTACCGAACAATAACCAAGCTGAAAACAGTCCAAAACAGCCCCCTGCAGTCCCCAAAACAGTCCCAAAAATACCTCAAAACCGTGACCCAATACAGCCCAAAATAGTCCGAAACATCGACCCAGAACAGCAGTAAAAGAGTGAAGAAAATAGAGAAAACAGCGAAACAGCGAAGGAAAATCTTGAACCAGAAAACCAGAAAAGTTACGGAACACTAACCCTTCCGGTGAAGACGTAACGCACTCCCGGGGAGCAACTTGAAAGGTAAGACCTGAGGGCACACTTTGTTATATTTTATTTTGTTATCCCGGACACGGGATGCTTGGTGGACGTGGAATACGTCCAACCGAGCATGCGAAGTCCTACATTAAAAATGGCCAAACTATTGGTCACACCTCTCTTTTATTATTCCGCATTTATCTTCCTTTAATATTTCGCACTTAGCTTACTATTTATCGATTCCGTTATTTATTGTTATTTCATTAGATGCATTATCATATTTCATGTATACATTGGGTTAATGATTGCGTTATGTTAAATGGTCAGTGCTATCTCTTGCGGTATATCGAATGGAATCCCAGACGTAAATTCCGTAACCGAATCCGAATGGACGGTTGTGCGGTCTGTACTTACTTGGATACAATTCCACATACCGTTTGAGAAACTTTAAAGCATGTGTTTCATTTTGTGATCTATCTCGTTTTATTGTTCCGTTATTAATTTTCTATGCATTGTCTCTTTTTGATTATTGTTACTTTATCGCATTGGCTAATCTTGTGAGTTAAAGTCCTCTATTCGAGGGAAATGCCTAACTAAAGCTACCTCTAACTTTACCACATGTTTTGCCGCGCCAGAAGGACGAAGTAACGTTTGATTGAACTGGATTGTTCAATCTGGCATACGAGGGTCCCATATTATTTCAATTATTTATTTTCATGTATTGTTACTTGAATGCGCATGGGCTAATCACGTTGTTTTAAAGGTCATTTTACTTGAGGAGAAAATGCCTAAAAGGCTAAAAGGCCTTTACCATAATATTTTAAACCCGCGCAGACAAAGTACGTTTGATTTGAACGTGAATATGTTCAATCATGCATCCAAGGTTCCATATTATTATTTGTTTATTCATGGCATTGTAATCTAGTGCGCATGGGCTAATCATGTCCGATTACAGGTCCTCCATTGGAGGGATAAAAAGCCTAGGTACCTTTACCACGATATTTTTTCGCGCCGGACAAAGTACTTTTGATTGAACATGAATATGTTCCTCGGGCACAAGGTGTAGGGGGTTTTAGGGGCATATCCGGTAACGCAGCGGAAGCGGCGGAAGATCGTATCTTCCGATTTCAAAACTTTTTCTCGGATTAATTAAATAAACATATTTATTTAATTATCCAATAATCAAATTATGAAATAAAATTCAAATAAATCATATTTAAGTGAATTTACCAAATTACCCTTACATGGTATTTTGTCCATTTTAGTCCGAAATTGATCTAATCAATTTTGAATGATTCTAAATCATTTCTAAGATGAACTTAGCATGTTCAAAACATCAAAACACCAAAAGCACCAAAATCCCCAAATTTCCAACTCTTGGCCGAATGCACCATTTGGTGGGCAATTTGTGCACTTTGTCATTTCATGCATCAAAACACATCAAGATGTAATCCAATGAACATGAAACTTTATATGCATCATATACACATCCAAATACACAACATATATGAAAATCCCCAAATTTGGAATTGGTCATGAACCCTAATTTTTCAATTTCATCAAATTGGACAAATTAGACCAAATTGGTTAAATCAACACTTCAATCATGTTTCTTTCTTCCATCCAATCAAAGTCTCAACACAATGAAACAACTCAAGATCAAATCTAGGTCATCTAAGAGTGGGTCAACAACTCTAGATTAGCAACATGGTTTCCAAAACCTTAAAAGAAAGCTTATAACTACAATAGTCACAACCTTCCTTCATCATACATGCTCAACACTTCCATCAAAACTTCCATCAACAAAAACACAAGGAATAAAGAAAGAAATAACCTAAGAACATCATATGTTAAAGCCTAGATCCTAAGGAACATTTTCCTTTCTAATAGCAAGTTGGAAAAACTCACTAAAATCCAAGCTTTCTTTGATTTCTTCTTTCTTTCTCACAAGCTTCCTTTGCTTCCATTAATGGAGTTTTTCTTTAAAGTGTATTAGGTTATAACCAATGAAATGAAAAACAATATATACTTGCTTGGAAAAGCCTTGGCCGAATTGGTCAAGGCAAATACAAGAAATATTATTTCAATTTCATTTCTTTTAATTTCATTTAACAACTTGACATAAATATCTAAACACTTTAAAGATATTTAATTAAGTCAACAAATGCAACTAAGAAAAATATAACTCTTATATTTATAAGTGTATGGCCGAAATTATGAAAATAAAGGAAAAATATTTTTTATTTTTCAAACAATTTTGAACAAATATCTTAAGAAGTCAAAATCAATTTGACAACCTTTTCCTTTAATGTAAAGTCAACAATTGCAACTTATAATCATTTCCTAACTTTATCATTTGGTGATATATTTATATTTTAATTATATTAATCATTTAACAATTAAATAATTAAATAATTAATTAAATACAAATATATCAAATATATGTATTATATTTACTTTAAATATCTCAAATACATATATTGATGATATATGTCAAATACCTTTATTTGACTATTTATTAATGTGTATTTAATAATATCATATATTAAATACAAATACACATTAATTAGGAAATGACGGTTCGGCCCGTTCGCATGTTTTTGTTTAACGTTTAAACGATTAAACGATTTATAAATAATCATCATTATTCATAAATGTTGCTCTAGTGCTCTACGAGTATGTTTCATTATTGAGACTCTCTAGATTCAGGTATATCCGTCACGAAATCCAATTTCATGTCCATAATCTATCCACCCGTAGATTATGACGATCACGGATAAACTAGCTGAATCATACAGGTCGAGGTCATTGCATACGTATAATCCCTCCGTCACAGGTATCCAGATAATCCCAGAGATATAGATGTAAACGTCAAATCTCTATAGGTATTATCTCGTCGACGTATCTATTAGCAATCTCTAAATAACACTCGGAACTTACTTCCGATGTATACTGTGGCCACAGATTTAACAGACTGCTAATAATATATGGACTACCTATGCTCTGTACACAGAACTGACGGATCCTATCTTGACACACACAGGATATCCTGAGGATCGATCCACACCCAACGAACAGGCGGAGGTCTGATCTAAATAGATCGGTGACGTGACTGCCATCTAAGTGTGGAGGATGTCTCATACATCCACAGTGGTGTCTCAAGTCGAAGGACCACTATGCTACTCAACCCGAGAAGATTCTTATTGACGTTGTGTACCATCCATTAAGAATCTTCGGTGAGCCGTTCAGTGTTTATCCACTATAAACACCTACACGTCTATACGAGTCTCCCTAGACTCATGGTTCATTGGGATAAACCATCGGACCAAGTCTCGATATACGACATGTACTGGTCTCAACGGATTTGACTAACCGACCCGTCAAATCTTGACCAGGAACTATGTTTGATAATATTCATATAGCAGTGACACTTCCCAATGTCAATTACAAACTAACTTTGTAACTGTGTACTGCATTATATATTATCGGGCCTTTGTCTAATATATACATATCACTAAACCACATTTAGTTTCAATCTAATCGTAATCAGATCGAATACGTATATAAGAACAAGAGGTGCAACCATAAATAAGTAATATTATGGAATAAGGGGATGTTCGTATTCATGAATCAGACATAAATACGGTCCGGATTGGCGCTCTGAGCACCAACCCCAACAATTTCTCCCACTTGCTCTAGTGCCAATCCACGGTATCATATACACGTCTCAATGTGCATCGTATGCACATGGCCCTCAAAAGCTCACCCAGTACTTAAGAGGTAGAAACAACAAGTCCGCTATGAAATATTGAGTTTGTCAAACAAACTCCATCGTTTCCCATAGTCAGCATCATTCATATTTTGTAGAATCTAAATTATACATTAATATGAAATGATGCTACATCAGTATTATGCTACAGCTACTAAGTTGTCCAAGTATTTAGGGATCAAATCCAAAATACTATGAAGACAACCGCAAGCACAACACCAATTTAAAACTTCTATTTAAAAGGTCACTATGCAACTTCATAAGTCAATACTTCAAAAGTTGCATTTGATTCCACTAAATAGTAGAATCCTTCGTGACACTCCCACTGCATTTTTGTGACTCTTTATGACGTAGACTGTCTAACGTCATAATTAGTCTCAAAACTAATATGACCCTAATGGTTGCAGACTATATTCTCCATGAATTAGAAACTCGTTCTTAATATCTCAAAGATCACAAAGAACGTGTTTCAAGATCCATCATATGGTCTATAGGATGTCAAAATAACTCGTAACAATTACGATTAAATCGACATCGATAATCGCACATTATAAAGTATTTATTATGTCATCATCAAATGATACATAAGATTGATTAGACATTCTAATCAATATCTCTTTCGAAAAAGGAATCATCCTTTACGAAAGATGAATACTTATATAAGACACACAATAACTGTCGAACAGTTATACTAACTGTCATACAGATAGCCTTGTTATGTCTTTCATTAGATCATATCTAATGTACGACTAATAGGAGTATCTCACAAGTCTCTTGGTTTTATATCTTATATAAAACTTTATATCGTATATAAAAGAGACTACTCCCACTTTTTCACGGAGTAAAGAAGACTTAGGTAAATCTTTTACCTCACACATCTCATTATTACTATAATAATGACAATGTCGTTAAGATATATAACACTAGAAAGTAATATGTACGCTCCCACTAACCCTTCTAATCACATATGTATTCTCTATACTTTGACAAGATCAGACAATCTGACGATATCAAAAATAGAGAACACATATTTCTGGAAGACTTATCCGAGTCTACAATAGGCTCTATAAGCTAGCACACTAAACTGCGATCTCAGCAGAACACAAACTCTAGGGCCATTTCAGAATGAACTCTTCAAATAAGGAAATCACAACTGATCTCTTATCTGAATAAGTCATCCAAAAACGCCACTTTGCATTCTTTAGCTAAAATATACAGTTTATTATCAACATTAACCAATATATCTTTAATTGTTCATTTAGTGTGACTAGAGATAAGTTTTCTCAGAATCTACAATAGATTGCTGAGTATAACTTTTCTCACTGTCATACTGTAAAGGTCAAACCTTTAATAAGCTCACAATGCTTTCGCTGCGCAAACAATTAGCACATATCATGAACTAATTCATAATGAAAGCGTAATCAAGTTCAAAACTTGATCGTAGTAAGCTATGAACAATCTTAGATCTAAGGTTCAATGGTGAACTTCCAGAATCGATATCAAATATCGCTTCCATTATAAGTTATAGGATAATTTTTCTTCAATAAGAAAACAACGGAACCATTAAGTATCAAATACTCGTGAATGATTCTGTTATCCTATTGGACTTGCACGAAGATGTATAAGGGTTGTTTCATCTTATTAATTACATAGTTCCATTTATAATTTATCATTCTCACATTTGACTTCAATAAGTCAAGTCTTTTCTACAATAGTTAACATCTGATGTTACACACCAAGTAATAAAACGATTTTATTACTTAGAATCGTAGGAAAGATATTCTATTAAATAGAATACAATATTCTATTAAACAGAATAAACGATAAACTTTTACTTATACCTCCGAGGTGTAAGTAATTTCCATTATATAACTATTATATAAAAGAAAGATTGAAATCTCAAACTTTTCAAGATTCAAATTTTCTACCTATACATATCATATATGCAACTGTAGAAAATAATGGAACATTAATTAAAGAGATGAATTAGTGTTACTGGAGTATAACCCCAAGAGTATTGAAACTAATTCGGTAACTTTCAATATCAGACGAATCAAATCATATAAGATTCGATTGCTCCCACTACTCAATTCCATCAAGATGGAATCGTGGAAGAACAATATTGAATATGAATCATATTCACTAAATAACCTTAGAACTAATTGCTTTAAATTCATACGTTTGATCGTATCAAAGATCTTTGAACAGTTCAAAGACATGTTATGAATTTTGAGGATAGAATTCTCTAAAAAAACCTTTAGATTGAATATATTTGAACAAGTCAAAAATGTTCAATCTACGTTTCATCAGAACGGATTGAAAGTACTTGATACTTTCAAGACTTTCAATATGTGTTCCTTCAGAAACACGTAACTAAGTTATGACAATTCATCAACTAAGTTACGAAATAAAGAAAACTACCTTAAGCAATTATTATTTATAAAACTACATACATCCAATGTATCAGTTAAATAAATTTGGTGGTCCAATGACAATCATTGGTTAAACGAGATCTTAATCACTTTCCTGAATACAATATTCATTAAATGGATAAGGATGTGTGGTGTGATCTAGTATCAAACCATCCTTTACCATACGGATAAGCATCCAATGCTTAAGTGATTAAATTCATAAAGCACCGTTCTAAATTATTTACTTTACCGAATAATTTTTCTTAATGTTTATCTCTACGTCAATGACACTACTAGTTATTATAAAATATGTAACAATTGTTTATAAAGAACAAGTGACTATCCAATAGTCGCAAGTTCCGATATCAAATATCAAAACAATCGTTAACCAATATTTCAAATAACTAGACGGGAGATCTGGTATCCAATACCTATAGTTGTAGTATTGTGAAAATCGATATTTTCTATACACAAATATACGCATCTCCTTTCTTTAGCTTTACTATTTGCATTCAACTATTCACAACAATTGTAATAACTGATTAGCAAATTGTGTCAACACATTACCTCTAAAGGTAATTAAAGCTTAGAAACGTCATTACTAGATAAACAAATACCTAATAGGGCTTTCTAAATGCCAGTCAAGAATCTCGAGACATGAACTAATTCAAGTCAATTCTTACTGCATAAGAAACTATTGTCTCTAAAGTATTATATCCTAAAGGGATATCTATCTAGATTATCTATCATGACTTAGAAACTAAGTCATTAACCATCTTTATTTTTGAAGAAAATGGAACAACAGTTCCCGATGGTTTAGACTAATCTAATAATATCCTAGTCTAGTAGTATCTAGAACCTATTCTAGAATAACTGCAACCAAGAGTCTAGTCAGATAACATATCAAAATATGTGTGCAGTAAATAAAAGTTTAATTCTATATAAACAATAGAATAAGGAAACAAACAAGCGGCAATTTCCATAATAACATACACTGCCTAAGTTATGGAATATTTTAAACTTAGCAGTGCCTCCCACTATTTTTACGTAATGCCGTAATCCCCAACGGAAAGACGAGAATTCAATAATTAAATCGAATTCCATAATGGGAAGAGGACCCCATGAATATATTTCGACTCACAGCAGAGGCACGGTCTCGCCTACGTATATTCACAGGTAGACAACTAATTGTCAATCACTCACTAGTGACTCCGAGGTTCCGGTCCTGGCCGTTTCTCGTTGTCGCTGCGAAGGCAGGCCCACAAGGAGACGTACCAAGGTTAAACTTGTCAATGATAAACTCAAGTTACTTGCGTAACCCTGACAGCTAGGGCACGTTCAGGATTCCGCTTTCGCTTGAATTTATCTAGTATCTAATATACATTCGGCATAAATAAATTTCTATCAGCTACATCCTCACAGCAGAGGCACGGTCTCGGATGTAGTCAACGAAAAGATATTTATAAACCGTATTGACAAGACGGACCAAGAAACAAGTATTCCAAATACTAGTTACTTTAAAACCTTATTAAGCGGGGATATTCCATTAAGTGTCATACACCCTAAATCTAATCAAATTAGATTATAACATGCATGTATAAAGTCAAGAAAACATGATTAAACATTGAATAAAACAAGCTAATCATTTATGGAGGCCTAGAATCAGACTCGCTCTGATACCATTTTGTAGGGGTTTTAGGGGGAAATCCGGTAACGCAGCGGAGCGGCGGAAGATCGTATCTTCCGATTTCAAAACTTTTTCTCGGATTAATTAAATAAACATATTTATTTAATTATCCAATAATCAAATTATGAAATAAAATTCAAATAAATCATATTTAAGTGAATTTACCAATTACCCCCTACATTGGTATTTTGTCCATTTTAGTCCGAAATTGATCTAATCAATTTTGAATGATTCTAAATCATTTCTAAGATGAACTTAGCATGTTCAAAACATCAAAACACCAAAAAACAAAATCCCCAAATTTCCACTCTTGGCCGAATGCTCCCTTTGGTGCCAATTTGTGCACTTTGTCATTTCATGCATCAAAACACATCAAGATGTAATCCAATGAACATGAAACTTTATATGCATCATATACACATCCAAATACACAACATATATGAAAACCCCAAATTTGGAATTGGTCATGAACCCTAATTTTTCAATTTCATCAAATTGGACAAATTAGACCAAATTGGTTAAATCCAACACTTCAATCATGTTTCTTCCATCCAATCAAAGTCTCAACACAATGAAACAACTCAAGATCAAATCTAGGTCATCTAAGAGTGGGTCAACAACTCTAGATTAGCAACATGGTTTCCAAAACCTTAAAAGAAAGCTTATAACTACAATAGTCACAACCTTCCTTCATCATACATTCAACACTTCCATCAAAACTTCCATCAACAAAAACACAAGGAATAAAGAAAGAAATAACCTAAGAACATCATATGTTAAAGCCTAGATCCTAAGGAACATTTTCCTTTCTAATAGCAAGTTGGAAAAACTTACTAAAATCCAAGCTTTCTTTGATTTCTTCTTTCTTTCTCACAAGCTTCCTTTGCTTCCATTAATGGAGTTTTTCTTTAAAGTGTATTAGGTTATAACCAAATGAAATGAAAACAATATATACTTGCTTGGCAAAGCCCTTGGCCGAAATTGGTAAGGCAATACAAGAAATATTAATTTCATTTCATTTGTATTTCATTTAATCAACTTGACATAAATATCTTAAAACACTTTAAAGATATTTAATTAAGTCAACAAATGCAACTAAGAAAAATATAACTCTTATTTTTAAGTGTATGGCCGAAATTATGAAGAAATAAAGGAAAAAGATATTTTTATTTTTCAAACAATTTTGAACAAATATCTTAAGAAGTCAAAATCAATTTGACAACCTTTTCCTTTAATGTATAAGTCAACAATTGCAACTTATAATCATTTCCTAACTTTATCATTTGGTGATATATTTATATTTTAATTATATTAATCATTTAACAATTAAATAATTAAATAATTAATTAAATACAAATATATCAAATATATGTATTATATTTACTTTAAATATCTCAAATACATATATTGATGATATATGTCAAATACCTTTATTTGACTATTTATTAATGTGTATTTAATAATATCATATATAAATACAAATACACATTAATTAGGAAATGACGGTTCGGCCCGTTCGCATGTATTTTTCGTTTAACGATTAAACGATTTAAATAAAATCATCATTATTCATAAATGTTGCTCTAGTGCTCTACGAGTATGTTTCATTATTGAGACTCTCTAGATTCAGGTATATCCGTCACGAAATCCAATTTCATGTCATAATCTATCCACCCGTAGATTATGACGATCACGGATAAACTAGCTGAATCATACAGGTCGAGGTCATTGCATACGTATAATCCCTCCGTCACAGGTATCCAGATAATCCCAGAGATATAGATGTAAACGTCAAATCTCTATAGGTATTATCTCGTCGACGTATCTATTAGCAATCTCTAAATAACACTCGGAACTTACTTCCGATGTATACTGTGGCCACAGATTTAACAGACTGCTAATATATATGGACTACCTATGCTCTGTACACAGAACTGACGGATCCTATCTTGACACACACAGGATATCCTGAGGATCGATCCACACCCAACGAACAGGCGGAGGTCTGATCTAAATAGATCGGTGACGTGACTGCCATCTAAGTGTGGAGGATGTCTCATACATCCACAGTGGTGTCTCAAGTCGAAGGACCACTATGCTACTCAACCCGAGAAGATTCTTATTGACGTTGGTGTACCATCCATTAAGAATCTTCGGTGAGCCGTTCAGTGTTTATCCACTATAAACACCTACACGTCTATACGAGTCTCCCTAGACTCATGGTTCATTGGGATAAACCATCGGACCAAGTCTCGATATACGACATGTACTGGTCTCAACGGATTTGACTAACCGACCCGTGTTAGCAAATCTTGACCAGGAACTATGTTTGATAATATTCATATAGCAGTGACACTTCCCAATGTCAATTACAAACTAACTTTGTAACTGTGTACTGCATTATATATTATCGGGCCTTTGTCTAATATATACATATCACTAAACCACATTTAGTTTCAATCTAATCGTAATCAGATCGAATAGGTATATAAGAACAAGAGGTGCAACCATAAATAAGTAATATTATGGAATAAGGGGATGTTCGTATTCATGAATCAGACATAAATACGGTCCGGATTGGCGCTCTGAGCACCAACCCCAACACAAGGTTCCATAAGTATTTATTTGTTTATTCATGTATTGTTACTTGATGCTCATGGCTAATCATGTAGGTTAAAGTCCTCCATTTGAGGGAAATGCCTAAAGGCTACCTTTACACGATGTTTTACCGCAACCCTTCTCTATTGATTGCGCTATTATCTTTGTCCTTGGTTAGCATTTTAACAATCTTTTCAATTTTGTCGCTTTCCCGTGGCATGTTTATGTTTAGGTGTTTGCTTCTAACACGGTATATCGGAATGAACCAAGACAATAAATTTCGTAGCCAAATTCGAATGGATGGTAGGGCGGTCTGTACTTGGGAAACCCTCCACTACCGCTTGAGCAACATTCTACATGTTTCCATGTCTTTTAGATACCACTTTGTAATCTCGTTCGAACGTGTCCCGACGCTACACGAACGCATGCATTCTGTTTTTGTCGTTTGAACGGTTTACAACGCTATAGAACATACACATCTGTCTCATTTTCATTCGACTGTGTTTCCAAACGCTACACACGAACGCATGCAATATGTTTTCCCATTCGAACGCATTTTTCAAACGCTACCAACGACGCAGGACAGTTAAATACTTATTTTCATCATCACATTTCATGCATGTTTGCTTCTTTGGTCAGTTCTTTTGCATTATATATTAATTAATCCGTTGTTTATTACTGCCTTTATAGTTATTATCTATTCACTCTTATGCGCTCTTTGTTTAATATGCATATGGAATTATGCTTTGTCTCACATTTCTTATTGTATTTACGTTTATGGTTGTGCAAATCTTGTGTGTTGATTACATTCTCTTGCATGTATTGCATAAGACCTGGTTATACTATTGCATTAATCTTTGCATTACAATTGGCATAAGTAAGGGACCGTTCTGAACCCAATGGTTTGAGTTCTTCCCTTGCGAGGGGTGACTACGGCCTTAAATCATTTCCCAGTTAACACTGGGTGGCGACTCCATTTTATTTCTCCAGTTTAGTCCCCCGCGGGCTACTCCGTACTCCCGACCGGGCCGCGAGCCCCGAAAGCGTCGTCCACTTCTGTGTTCTACAGTCTGGCAACTCCACTGGGGATAGATAATCGGCCCCGAAATAATGTCTTGTAATGTTTGTGATTTTTGCTTTAGTTAACCTTGTCTAAAGTTGATTTAACCAAAGGTATTATTGGAGTTAGAAAAATATTTGGTGTCTTCCTTCACTCGCTACCTTTTTATAGCCAAAAGGAAAAGCTTTGAAGACATCTAGATAATCATCTAAAGTGATGGACTAATTTTGATGGTATGTTGTTTATTCCTGTCACCAAGGCGATAAGTGCCTAAGAGGCCAGGGTATTTAAGAGAGTTCGCTCCACCCTCCCTCTATGGAATTTTCAATAGAGAAATCCATTTGACAGTTATTCATGTATCGTGAAGTCATTTTCGCTCAAAGCGGCGGATTGTTATATGGTATCATCACTGGTTCGCATGTACCTTAGGGTATAAAAAATGTACGCTCGCTTGGTCGTTTGAACCCTTGAGTGTGGAGACTTAGTTGTGGGCAATCCTTCACCGGCATGAGCCTTTATCTATACTCCTATAAACCCGCATGTGAACCATAGTTGCATGACTTATAGAAGCCACCCTTTATGCCTGTGTTTGGTGAAAGAGTTCAATTAAAGGTCCCAAGGATCACAAATCATGCATAAAAACCGCATATAAACACATCAAAGGAGTAAGGCGGAAACATAACTCACATTGAACGGTTTTGATGAAATGAAGAACATGCGTTTTTAAGCTCCCTCCAAGCTCGGCAATGGCTTCTGGAACTGCAGTGGACGCACGGTTTGGGCTGTGAAAGTCTCCTCCATTTTCGGCCATGCAAGACTCCATTGAAGCTCCAAGCTTCAAGCTTTCCAAGCTCATGAAGACACTTCCCTATCACCTATGTATTACTCAAGGTGTGCTAGCACTTGTTCATCTTCCATTTTGCTTCTCAAAAATTCGGTGAAACCAGAAAAATAAGAGAAGAAATCGCACCATGCGTGAAGGAGATGAAGAAGAAAAAGAGAGGGAAGAGAGAAATCGTACATGTTTGCATGTAAGAGAGAGAGGACCGAATTGTGTGTAAAAGGAAAAGAAAAGTAATATATATTTATTCATTTATTTTCCAAAAATAAATAAAACATATATATATATTCCAAACCTTTTCATATTCCATCACTTTTACTTTTAACTTTAAGTCATATCACATCACTTTTCACATCACATCTATTCACTTTAATAAAGTGACATATTGTCAAGTCACATCACTCAAAGTGACAATTGATTTGACGATTGACGCGACTAGCGATTTGACGCTTGATGTGACTTGCGTGCCGCGCTCGAATTCGAAATGCGAATGCGCTCGCAATCACTCTCGGGCTCGGGTTCGCTAATTCCAAATTAACGAATTTTCCGTCGCGTCGTAATTAAGTGATTACGCCTAGCGAATTCACTATTCACGTCGCTAACGAATTAATTCTAAATTAATTCGTTCGCCCGAATTAAAATCTAATTTTAATTCCGCGTCGAAATCTAATTTCTAATAATATATCGAATATATTATTTTATCGATTAATTCCAAATTAATCGTTCTCTCTCTTTAATTAATATTTTATCCCAGATAAAATATCTCCGCAATTAATCCCAGATTAATTTTCTCTCTCAACGAATTAATCCCAGATTAATTCTATCTCTCTCTTCTAATTAATCCCAGATTAATCAAAGTGCGAGTCATACGTCATCGGTGAATCTTCAGGAAGCGACCCATGAGATCTCCGGATATGTTGGCAGTAAATACGATCGTCGGACTGTCCGAACACGTAAGTACCTCGTACTACGTTTATATCGATTTACAAGACAAGGTTGGCTTCTAGCAAAGCGCCATGCCTACCCAATTCTCCAGAAATATTCTTACAGGAATATATAGATCTATATCAAGCGTAGTATACCGTAGTATTGTGTATATTGGCCCAATATCGGATAATCACGTGCTAGGCCTGGGGCTGGATAAGTGTCTGCCCCGTACGAAGCACATGTCGGATGTCTGGTAACTAGTCTCTATAATCGGATATACATGACCTTGTCATAATATCCCGATGGCCGCGCAGCACTTAAGAGCACTAATACCGTATCCTGCGTGACATCATCTCCAATATGACTGAAGTGATACTTCCATCTTGACATCACACACAATACTCTACGACTCTCTGATAAACCCAGAAGTGGTGTACACAGAACCGGTTAAAGCCCCCTACCACCAAGACCAAAGTTTATCGATTATCGTAAGTATTAGCGGTGCAAGTCTCAGGTTAAGACTATACACACCTACCTTGATTTCGGCCTCCCATAGACACATAGTCATAATACCAATGGGATTCTGAGGGGTCTATCCAGAGCGAAGCTGTTTCCCGTACCATCGGTGAAACACGACCTCCTATCGCACTTGCATAAGTATCCAATACTTATATATATGAGAACTATGCCGTTGTGCCCTCACAACGCACACAAGTGCAATACTAGCCTATTCCGCATTATCGATGTCCAGTCTCGATAATACTACGGCTAGGGATATTTAATGATTAATCCTTCGTGGACTGATACTGTCTCATATCATCTCAATCCAGGAACTAATCATAGGGACCTCTCTTCATTTATATATCTATGGTGATCTAATCACAAATGATGAGAGTGCAATTTCCTTATTACATAGTTAATTTGCTACAAAACCACAATGATCTGTGCAAATAGTGACGCTATGGGTCATATTATCCAACAATCTCCCACTTGGCACATAGCCAGTCACTCGAGTGCCTAACACCCGAACTATGTATAATTCGCTCAAATTGCTGAGGAAAGGTTTTCGTCAGCGGATTTGCTTAATTATCGTCTGACGCGATTTACACGATCATCACATCCCCACGATGTATGATCCGAACGAATCAGATGATATAGAAGTATATATCTGGATCGTCGATGAGACCTTTAATTCCTTAGCCTATGCTGACGCCTAGCTCAGCTGCTAACAGAACTTTATCTAATCTTATTAGATTTATTTTCGACCCAGATGGTCTTCTATTGCTACCTCAGCTGCAGCAATAATCCACATTTGTTGTTTATTCGGCAACAGTTATCTTGCTAGGAAGATTTCCAGCTCACTGTCCCTGTTATTCAAACTTTATAGTACCGCAGTATTTTAATTGTTTGGAAACTTGCAGTAGTGATCCTAGTCACTACAAGTTCTCATTCTCCATAGTTTAAGATAGCATCTTTAGTTCTCTGAGATACTAACAGATGTTCTCAACTGTTGGAAATCTAATAACCATATCCCAAGATCAAAAACAAGCAAGATATATATAAGAATGAACTAGATTGAAGTAATGGCGGAAACAATACTCACAAAAACCAAATGTGGATGCATGGATGAAGCGAAAATTGCTCCTTTGTGCAGTGGGGAATTCGGCCAAGCAGTAAAGAGAAGCTCCAAGCTTTAGTTGATCCTTCCAAGCTCTAAGATGAGTTTCCCATAACACCTTGTATGATCCCTTGATGTTGCTAGCCAAACTTGTGTGTTAGAGTTCCAAACAAGCACACTTTCTTCTTGTCTTGCCACAAAACAAATGAAGAAATATGAGAGAGTTTTAGGCCTACTGTTTTCGGTAATTTGAGAGAGAGGAAGAAGATATGATTTTTGTTTCAAAAATCAATTTATATTTATGTCATAATTATATTAAATAATAATATAAATATAACACAAACCATGCAAAGACTTAGAGTGTCTAACACTCAATTTCCATGCATTACCTTGAGTGCTTTGTACACTATCTTCATGCATTGCATCTTGATTAAATAATGCAAATAATGACAAGTGTCATGTGGGCCCCACACGTTTCCAAATGAAAGTGGGCCCACGTGCACTCACGCGTTCGGGTTCGATATTTCCGAAATATCGAGCTTACGTCGCGACGTTAATTAAATCGAATTTAAATAAATAATTGCGCCTAGCGAAATTATTATTTACGTCGCTAACGAATTAATTCTAAATTAATTCGTTTGCCCGAATTAAAATCTAATTTCAATTTCGCGTCGAAATCGAATTCCGTTTATTATATCGAATATAATAATTTTACGATTAATTCTAAATTAATCGTTCTCTCTCTTTATACAGTACTTTATCCAAGATAAAGTCTCTCCGTTATTAATCCAAGATTAATCGAGTTTGAATCATACGTCATCGGTGAATCTTCGGGAAGCGACCCAAGAGACCTCTAGATATGTTGGCAGTAAATCCGGTTGTCGAACTATTCGAACACGTACGTACCAAGTACTACGTTTTTACCGATTTACAAGACAAGGTTAGCTTCTAGCAAAACGCCATGCCTACCCAATTCTCTAGAAATATTCTTACTGGAATATTAGATCTATAACAGGCGTAGTATACCGTAGTATAGTGTATATCGAACCAGTATCGGATGATCACATGTAAGGCCTGGGGCTGGATATGTGTCTGCCCCGTACGATAACATATCGGACATCAAGCAACCAGTCTCTTTGAATCGGATAATCCTGACCTAGTCATATTATCCCGATGGTTGCAACCATTATAGAGTACTAGTTCTGTATCCCTCGCGATCATCATCTCCATATGTCTGAAGTGATACTTCCATCTTGACATCACACCCAGTACACTACGATTCTCGATAAACCCAGAAGAGGTATACACAGAACTCGTTAAAGCCCTGGACCACCAAACCTAAATTTTACCGATTGTCGTAAGTACTAGCGATGCAAATCTCAGGTTAAGATCATATGCACCTACCCTGAAGCGGACTCCCATAGACACGCAGACATACTACCAATGGGACTCCGCGGGGTCTATCCAGAGCGAAGCTGTTTTCCGTACTATCGGTAAAACACAACCTCCTACCGCACTTGCATAAGTATCCAATACTTAAATATATGAGAACTATGCCGTTGTGCCCTCACAACATGCACAAGTGCAGTACTAGTCTATTCCGCATTATCGATGTCCAATCTCGATAATACTACGACTAGGGATATTTAATGATTAAACCTTTATGGATTGATACTGTCTCATATCATCACAATCCGGAACTAATCATAGGGACTTTTACCATTTATATATCAAAGTAAATAAATTACAAAACGGTAAAAGGCAATTTCATTACTACATAGTTAATTTTGTACAATAATACAATATCATTTACAAAATAGTGACGCTATGGGTCATTACTGTCTAACAATCTCCCACTTGGCCTATAGCCAGTCACTCAAGCATCTAATACCTGAACTATGTACATGTCGCTCAAACTTTTCCCGAGGAATAGCCTTCGTCAGCGGATCTGCAATATTATCCTCTGATGCGATCTTCTCGATCTTCACATCGCCACGATGTATGATCTCTCGAATCAGATGGAATCGTCGAAGAACATGTTTGGATCGTTGATGAGACCTTGGTTCCTTAGCCTGTGCTATAGCCCCGCTATTGTCACAATACAATGGAACGGGCTCAGCTGCTAACGGAACTACTCCTAATCCAATTAGGAAATTTCGGATCCAAACTGCCTCTTTTGCTGCTTCAGCTGCTGCAATGTACTCCGCTTCAGTTGTTGAATCGGCAACAGTATCTTGCTTGGAAGATTTCCAGCTCACTGCTCCGTTATTCAAGCAAAATATGTACCCGGTTTGCGACTTGAAGTCGTCTCTGTCGGTTTGGAAACTTGCATCGGTATACCCAGATACCTCAAGTTCTCCATCTCCATAGATTAAGAAAACATCCTTAGTTCTTTTAAGATACCTAAGGATATTCTTAACCGCCATCCAGTGATCCTGTCCTGGATCGGCCTGATATCGACTGCACATGCTCAAAGCATAGGACACATCAGGTCGTGTACATATCATGGCATACATGATCGATCCGACTGCCGAGGCGAACGGAGTCCGACTCATGTTGTCTCTCTCATCTTGTGTTTTAGGACACATGTCCCTAGATAGAAAGACGCCATGTGATGTTGGCAACAGTCCCTTCTTGGACTGATCCATGTTGAATCTCTTCAACACTTTATCAATATATGTACTCTGGGAGAGTCCAAGTAGCTTTCTAGATCTATCCCGGTAGATCTTTATTCCTAGAATAAAAGCTGCTTCTCCCAGATCTTTCATGGAGAATTTCAATGAAAGCCAAGCTTTCACCGACGTTAACATGGGAATGTCATTGCCTATAAGCAATACATCGTCGACATAAAGGACAATAAAAGTCAGTGCACTCCCACTAACCTTCTTATATACACAAGGATCATCTACGTTTTGAATGAAATCATATTCTTTTATGACCTCATCAAAACGTTGGTTCCATGACCTCGATGCTTGCTTCAGTCCATAAATGGACCGATTTAACTTACAAACCTTGTTTGCAAGTCTTGGTGCGATAAAACCGTCAGGTTGTTGCATATAAACATCCTCCAACAGGTTTCCGTTAAGGAAAGCGGTTTTAACGTCCATCTGCCATATTTCGTAATCGTAATATGCAGCTATTGCAAGCATTATCCGAATGGATTTAATCATGGCAACGGGTGAGAAAGTTTCGTCATAATCAACTCCAAGTTGTTGACGATACCCCTCCGCTACGAGCCTAGCTTTGTAGTTTGTACGTTGCCATCCATGTCTGTCTTCTTCTTGAAGACCCATTTGCATCCAATAGGCTTTACGCCTTCTGGTGCATCAACCAGTGTCCAAACTTGGTTGGTATACATGGAATCCATTTCGGCCTTCATGGCCTCTTGCCATAAAGTGGATTCGATACCCTGTATCGCTTCCTCATACGTAGCCGGTTCAGTATCCTCAATAAGATTAATATCTACATGAGGTGAGATCAGGAATCCATACCTCTCAGGTATTACCCTGACTCTCTCCGACCTACGTAGTCCTTGTGTAATTGAAGATTGTGGTTCAGTCTCATCCTGGATGGACTGTTCATGTTCCGTTCTAGATTCATTGCCAGGAACAGTATCACTACGACTTTCATCGAGTTCTTACTTCCTCCCACTAACACTGCATTTAGGAATTCCTTCTCAAGGAAAACCGCATGTAGAGCAACAAATACTTTGTTCTCTTTTGGGTTATAGAAGTAATATCCTTTGGTTTCCTTAGGATATCCAACAAATAGGCATTTATCTGATTTGGGTTCAAGTTTGGTACCTTCCAAACGTTTGACGTATGCCCAGCAACCCCAAATCTTCAGGAATGAGAAACCTGGTTTCTTTCCTGTCCATATCTCATACGGAGTCTGTTCAACAGACTTTGACGGAACCCTATTCAAAATAAGAATTGCACTTTCTAATGCATGTCCCCAGAAGGATATAGGCAGCTCAGTGCGACTCATCATCGACCTTACCATGTCAAGCAAGGTACGGTTTCTCCGTTCAGACACACCATTTAATTGTGGTGTTCCAGGAGGAGTCCATTGTGAAAGAATACCATATTCTTTCAAGTAATCTTGAAACTCATTACTTAAGTATTCGCCACCACGGTCCGACCGTAATGTTTTAATACTCTTGCCTGTTTGTTTTTCAACTTCGTGTCGAAACTCTTTGAATTTCTCAAAAGTTTCCGACTTGTGCATCATTAGATACACATAACCATAACGTGATGCATCATCCGTAAAGGTTACGAAGTATCGATATCCACCTCTAGCCTGGCTAGACATGGGCCCACAAACGTCACTATGAACGAGGGCTAACAGTTCAGTGGCGCGTTCACCTTTACCACTAAAAGGTGATTTAGGCATTTTGCCTAATAAACAAGATTCGCAGACGTCATATGAATTTGGATCAAATCCGTCCAAGTACCCACTCTTCGAAAGTGTGGATATGCGAGTCTTGTTGATGTGTCCCAGACGACAATGCCACAAATAAGTTTCTTCTTTTGGATTACTCATTTTGAGCCTTTTGTTTGTTATTTTACATTTTGGAGATTCATTTATATTCAAAATATAAAGACCATTATTTGCATCAGCACTGCAAATTTCTGCATCATTCATATATAAATAACACCTGGTGTTTTTAAATACAAAAGTGTACCCTGTTTGGGTTAACAAAGATACAGAAATAATATTCCTAGTTAAACTAGGAACAAAATAACAGTCATTTAGTTTAAGTACATGCCCCGAGGGCAGTTCCAAAACAAAAGTGCCTACGGCCAAAACAGCAACAGAAGTTCCATTTCCAACTCGTAGATCTACCTCCCCCGAAGCCAGTCTCCTGCTATCATGCAGATCCTGCACATCAGTACAAATATGAGAACCACAGCCAGAATCAAAAATCCAATTTTTATTAAGACTAGAAGTAGTCATATTTATCTCAATAACAAACATACCTGAGGCCGGAGCCTTGCCCGCCTGTATGTCCTCCTTATGTCCCTTGTTCATGCGGCAGTCACGCTTCCAGTGACCTCTCTTGCCGCATTTCAGGCAAACATCTTGAGACTTGTCCCTTGGCTTCCCAGAAGCCTTTGTTGACTTGGCCTTGCCTTTGTTCTTATGCTTCTTCTTCTTAACACCCCCAGTTGCCTTGAGCCCAGCTTTCGGCGTTTGAGATGTTGTTGCAAAGTGCGCCTCGCGCTTGTTGCCTTTCAGAAGTTCTTTCTCTGACTCCTTGAGAATTGACAACAACTCTCCAAGAGTGTCATCCGAATTCATCAGTTTGTAGTTGATGACAATCTGTTTCCAAGTATCGGGTAGTGACTGTAGAAGTACATCTATAGCCAGCTCAGACTCCAAGACTATACCCATACTAGCCAGTTCATCAATATCGGCTATCATTTGAGTCCCATGGACCTCAACAGAACTACCATCAGTCATACGGGAGCGAAAGATTTTCTTCACTAACTCGTACCTCGCCATCCGCTTATTAGTGCGGTGAAGATCTTGCAATCTTGCCATCATATTATAAGGATCCAAGTCCCTATTTTGGCGACGAAAGTGTTGAGTCATTGAAGCAAGCATGATCGACTGAGCCGTGTCACAATCATCACTGTGAGTTTTCCATAACTCCAGCTCAAGTGGCTCAGTGGGCTTAGGCCCGAGAGGTCTCTGAATCGTATACAGTATCCTCTCTGCCCCAAGGACTATCCTTAGGTTCATTTCCCAATCAGCAAAGTTTGTCCCCTTAAAGACATTTTCACCCATGATGATGTCTCGGACATTTACCTTGCTTGCCATCTTAACTACGATAGTCCAACTATCTAGTTAACGATAAAATGGGTACAGTCAAACTGTTACAAGAAAAATAACATTTTATTAGTCCAACTAATGTTAAAAAATTGACGAAATAAATTTTGTAAGCGCGTAAAGCTAAGTATCTGAATGAAATTGCAAACTCAATACTAGCCTCCCACTATTTTCTACAAGTCTCTAACCCTCTGTTGAGTACTCGGGAAATCCAATTTCCTAGTGGGCTAGGATCCCGTTAAATAACACACAACCTTGACTTTGGCCAACAAGTTGTATGATATTTAACTAGGTAGATCTCGAAGATCAATTGGATCCCATCCAATTCCTAGATCCGGTAGGTGGACATCCAAGTCCGAAACATATATATCTAATACATACGTCAATGTATCCAATACATTTTCCTAACCATTTCCTCTGAATCAACTAAGCCTTGGCTTTGGCACAACAAACCTAATGATTCCAGTTAAGCGGGACCCATTGACAAGGAAAGTTTCGTAATCAATGTCGATGGACAAGAAGTGATCTTGACTTTGGCCAACAAATCACAACTTGGACAGGACACCGATGTGGAACAAAACTCTCATGATTCAAACACATCCTCAATTGACAAAGGTCTTGACTTTGGCCAACAAACCAATGCCAATTTCGGATCTTGAGAAAGAATCATTCAACGGAAGGAAAATCGCTTAATATTGTTTGAGGGATTTTTCGCGTAATTGGCAACCAATTAATTTATCTTTGTTAGGTCTCATCATCATACACCCTTAAGCATGCTTCTAAAACATCATAAAGCGCGTAAAGTAAAGTAATAGTGATATGCGGATGGATATATAAACAACTTGTTCCTAGAACAAATCACTCCCTTTCCTCTCCCCGCTAGCACTATTCTACTTCTACCCAATTACATAATACATACAATAAGAGAAACCTCATTTACATTGAGGGGAATTAGGTGAGAAGAGAATACAAAGAGATAAAGAGATAAGGCTGGACACGCAGGTCCAATTTATAAATTCCAAATTTACAATAATTTCTAAAATTACCCTTCCCTTCTAATATCCATCCGATATACACTATTCATACAACACATCCACATTCATTCATTCATTCAAGGCATGTTATACAACCAATCAAATCCAATTAATTAGTCTTTAATTAGGTGACAATACAATGTTCAAACAATTGTTTGCATTTGCGCGAGTCCAACTCGTTTTGAGAATAAATACATATGGTATGAATTCACGAATTATATCGAACTACTCGTTAAATCCAATTTAAGTCGTATTCAATACTAATCCTTTTATTTAATTCTAAATTAAATATTTACACTTTTATTGTGCTTTTATAACTTAGATTCCAAATCTAGTACTATTGGGTCTCAAAGCCCAACTAACATCTAATGTCCGTTTAATTAAAGTCCGATGGGCTTTCTATTGATTTCATTAGGCTTGGGCCTTGGTCAATGTGGGTCAAACCCAATTTCCAAGCCCAATAAGGAATCACCCTCATTTGCCATAAAACCAATATCAAGCCCATAAGGCCCAATTAAACATAAAAGCCCATTTATTACATTTGGACTTAAATGGTGTGATTTAGGCCCATTTTGGATCCAATCCAAATGGTCCAAATCTACTTGGCCCAACCAAGCCCATTTATGACCAAATATAATAGTTTTAGGCCCAATTCCAATTTAAGCCCAATTAACTAAATTTTAAAATTCCAAATTTTATAACTTAATTAATTAAAGTGTATTTTCATGATTAATCCTTTAAATCAATATTCCCAAAATATCAAATTAATCTATTAATCATATTTTTATCTTAAATACATGTCCAACATTATTTAATCAAAAAATCAAGTCCCTAATCATCATCAAGCATTCGGCCAAGGTGATTAATATGGTTCCGATTTCGTTTTCAATCCAATCAAGTTACAAATGATCATCTCCATATTATTTCAAGTCATCCAATGTCTTAAAATTAAAAAATCATCTAGTCCACATGCTTGCATGTATTCGGCCAAGCCTCATGGGGTTGGAAAAATTAATCCAATATTTTTCCATGAAATTGATGATGTATAATCCATTTAACATACATCTAAGCATATTTAATCAAGCAAACTCATCAAATCATGCTTCAAACAATTTCCCCAAATAACATCCTAATATATTTGCATGCATTTTTAGGCTCAATGATACCATTGTTGGAAATCTAATAACCATGTCCCAAGATCAAAAACAAGCAAGATATATATAAGAATGAACTAGATTGAAGTAATGGCGGAAACAATACTCACAAAAACCAAATGTGGATGCAATGGATGAAGCAAAAATTGCTCCTTTGTGCAGTGGGGGATTCGGCCAAGCAGTAAGAGAAGCTCCAAGCTTTAGTTGATCCTTCCAAGCTCTAAGATGAGTTTCCCATAACACCTTGTATGATCCCTTGATGTTGCTAGCCAAATTGTGTGTTAGAGTTCCAAACAAGCACACTTTCCTTGTTTGCACAAAACAAATGAAGAAAATGGAGAGAGTTAGCCTACTGTTTCGGTAATTTGAGAGAGGAGAAGATCTGATTTTTTGTCTCAAAAATCAATTTATATTTATGTCATAATTATATTAAAAAATATAAATATGACACAAACCATGCAAAGACTTAGAGTGTCTAACACTCAATTTCCATGCATTACCTTTGAGTGCTTTGTACACTATCTTCATGCATTGCATCTTGATTAAATAATGCAAATAATGACAAGTGTCATGTGGGCCCCACACGTTTCCAAATGAAAGTGGGCCCACGTGCACTCACGCGTTCGGGTTCGATATTTCCGAAATATCGAGCTTACGTCGCGACGTTAATTAAATCGAATTTAAATAAATAATTGCGCCTAGCGAATTATTATTTACGTCGCTAACGAATTAATTCTAAATTAACTCGTTTGCCCGAATTAAAATCTAATTTCAATTTCGCGTCGAAATCGAATTCCGATTATTATATCGAATATAATAATTTTACGATTAATTCTAAATTAATCGTTCTCTCTCTTTATACAGTACTTTATCCAAGATAAAGTCTCTCCGTAATTAATCCAAGATTAATCGAGTTTGAATCATACGTCATCGGTGAATCTTCGGGAAGCGACCCAAGAGACCTCTAGATATGTTGGCAGTAAATCCGGTTGTCGAACTATTCGAACACGTACGTACCAAGTACTACGTTTTTACCGATTTACAAGACAAGGTTAGCTTCTAGCAAAACGCCATGCCTACCCAATTCTCTAGAAATATTCTTACTGGAATATTAGATCTATAACAGGCGTAGTATACCGTAGTATAGTGTATATCGAACCAGTATCGGATGATCACATGTAAGGCCTGGGGCTGGATATGTGTCTGCCCCGTACGATACACATATCGGACATCAAGCAACCAGTCTCTTTGAATCGGATAATCCTGACCTAGTCATATTATCCCGATGGTTGCAACCATTATAGAGTAGAGTACTCTTCTGTATCCCTCGCGATCATCATCTCCATATGTCTGAAGTGATACTTCCATCTTGACATCACACCCAGTACACTACGATTCTCGATAAACCCAGAAGAGGTATACACAGAACTCGTTAAAGCCCTGGACCACCAAACCTAAATTTTACCGATTGTCGTAAGTACTAGCGATGCAAATCTCAGGTTAAGATCATATGCACCTACCCTGAAGCGGACTCCCATAGACACGCAGACATACTACCAATGGGACTCCGCGGGGTCTATCCAGAGCGAAGCTGTTTTCCGTACCATCGGTAAAACACAACCTCCTACCGCACTTGCATAAGTATCCAATACTTAAATATATGAGAACTATGCCGTTGTGCCCTCACAACATGCACAAGTGCAGTACTAGTCTATTCCGCATTATCGATGTCCAATCTCGATAATACTACGACTAGGGATATTTAATGATTAAACCTTTATGGATTGATACTGTCTCATATCATCACAATCCGGAACTAATCATAGGGACTTTTACCATTTATATATCAAAGTAAATAAATTACAAAACGGTAAAAGGCAATTTCATTACTACATAGTTAATTTTGTACAATAATACAATATCATTTACAAAATAGTGACGCTATGGGTCATTACTGTCTAACATCAACTCAATCCAGTGACTATCACTTGGATGACCTGATCGTGACTCCATATGCTCGAAGCCGTATGGACACCAATACAAGTACATTTAAATGTACAATTTCCCAGAGAGTGTTAACAACTTCTAATCTACCCAGTAAGATTTTATTTCCTTGAATAAGGTTGTTACTCCCCGATTCTACGGAGAATTTCTATAAAAGCCAAGATTCACCAATTGTTTATGGAATTTAACTGTCAGTGCATCTCCCACTAACTCCCCAGAATCAATGAAGAATACCGAGACACAGAAAAAGAATTATTTCGCCCGTTTTGAGTAATCATAAAACCATATGATTATTTCAAAACGTCCAATTCCAAGAAACTTATGCTGCATTGATCCAAAACAGGATCGAATAACCCGCAACCTTGTTGTCGTTATACAAAATCGTCAGGATGTTGTAAACATCCTCCAAAAGGTTTCCTTTTCAGGAAAGCGATTTTGATTTGTAAACTGACATATTTATAAATGAAATATACATTATCAACAAGCATCTTCAAATGGATTACCATGGCAACAGGTAAAAGGTTTGAACCGTTATTAACACAATGTTGATAACGATACTTTCCGTCAAAAGCCTAGCTTTGTACGTTGGTATGTTGCCAACATGTATGTCTTCCTTGAAGACGTTAAATGTACCATAGCACAATGCCATGGACAACAACTAGTATCCAAAATAGTTGTTTACATGGAATCCATTTCGGATTCATGGCACTTTGCCGAACAGAGAGTCGATACCTCGTATCACTTCCTCTAAACGTAGTCGGATGGTTACACCTCCATAAGATTGACATCTTAATGAGGTTAGATCAGAAACCCATACCCTAGTTGTTTTCTGACTCTATCCGATCTACGAAGTTTCTTGTGTATTTGAAGATTAATGGTACAGATTCATCATTGATGAACTGTTTGTGTTCCATTAAGGACTTCGTGCTTTGAATAGTATTACTCTGATTTTCATCGAGTATCACTATCCTCCCACTGACCACTGCATATCGTTATTCCTCTCAGGAAAACCGCATGGTGAGCAACAATCATATTGTTCTCATGTGAGATTTACAAGTACTATACTTAAGGTTTCCCTTAGGATAACCTATATTGGCACTTATCCAATTTGGGTTTTTAGTTTGGTATCATCCAAAGTTATGCCTGGCATACCCAAATTATAGGAGTAAGAAACCCGTTTCTTTCCTATTCATATCCTATATGATATGTCAAACAGATTTATATGGAACCTTATTCTAAATAAGTTTTGCACTGTTAATACATATCCTGTTTGAAGGAAATGATAGCTCAGATCGACTCGTGATAAACCTTATCATGTCCAACAAAATTCGGTTTTAGTTCGGACACACCGTCTAACTGACGTTGTCTCGTTAATGTGTCCTAGACAAACAATGCCATAAATAAGTCTCTATTGATCAAATCAATTTGAGCTATTTTATGTCATTTATATGTTTGAGATTTTAATATTCAAAAATAAATTCTGTTATTTACATCTAATGTATTATCTCAGTATCATCTTATATAATAAAACACTTTAGTGTTTTAGAATATAAAGGTTCACCCGCAGTGGATTAAACACTGATAAAGAGATAATGTTTCTAGTCAAACTAGTTACATTATAACAGTTCCTAATTTAAGTACAACCCAAAGGGTAGTTCCTAAACTTAGGTATCTACGGTCGAAACAGCGACTTTCGTCCCGTTTCCGATTCGCAGAGTAATCTCAGCTTGAAGTCAGTATCCTGCTCAAGCAGATTCTGAATATCAATACATATATATTTATGTTCCACACTAAGTATTTAAAATCTAATTTCAATACTAGTAGTGAACATAACTTTGACAAACATTTTAAAGTTAGAGCCTCGCCCTTTCTTTAATTCCTTCGTGTCTTCCATATCCAAATGGCAGTCACTTTGGTATATGTCAATATCCTTTTCAAATTTTAGGAACCTTAGGCCAAGCCTTGGGTTTTTAGAATATCGAAACGATGTGCACCTCGTGCTACATCCCCAATTGCAAACTTTGACTTTATCTCCTCTAGAATAGTCAATTAATTCTTCAAGAATTATAAATAGCAATTTTAATACTTCTTAAATCAAAAAATTAGATTATGACAAGTATATTAAATTAAGCATTAAAGTCATCATCACATAAATCTTCCAAAGATTTTATGCTCTACTTATATTGCTTAATTTTGGGCTTAAGGTATAATAAGTTATTTTATCAATAAAGTAACCTATTATTTATTCCCAATTTGAAAATTAAATCATTTAAATATTTTAATCCCAGATTATATTTTAAATATCCAACTTTTCAATTTTTATCTTGATTACAATAGTCCAACTATTTAACCAACGATTAGTGGTACTATACATATTATAATGATTATAATAGTCCAACTATATAATCAAATATAATCCAAATTAATTAACCTCAATTACATTGATTACTATAATCCAATTATAAAATCAACTGTAAACTGAAATTAATTAATTCAAATATATTGATTAATATAATCCAATTATATATAATCAAGTATAATACAGTCCAACTGTTTATTAAAACAACAATTTAAATATTAGTCTAACTAACATTTAATATAACGACGAAATAATTTAAATGAGCGTGTTTAGCGAGTATTCGAACGAATGTTGCAAATTCAATACTTGCCTCCCACTATTTTTCGTCGAGCCTCTAACCCTCTGTGGAGTACTCGGGAAACCGCGTTTCCTAGTGGGCTAGCTAGGATCCCGTTAAATAACACACAACCTTGACTTTGGCCAATAAAAGCTGTATGCTATTTAACTTAGGTAGATCTCTATGATCAATTGGATCTCATCCAATTCCTAGATCCGGTTAGGTGGACATCCAAGTCCGAAACATATGTATAATGTCAATGTATCCATTACATTTTCCTAACCATATCCTCTGAATCAACTAGGCCTTGGCTTTGGCAAAAACAAACCTAGTGATCCCAGTCAAGCGGTGGACCCATTGACAGGGAAGCTTCGTAATCAAATGTCTATGGACAAGAAGTGGTCTTGACTTTGGTCAAAAACAAACCACAACTTGGACACGACACCGATATATAACAAAGCCTCGTGATTAAAGCACATCTTTGACTGACAAGGGCTTGACTTTGGTCAAAAACAACCCCTGACAATCTCCGATCTTGAGCAAGAATCACTCAATGGAAGGAAATGATGCTTGATATTTAACGAGGGTTTTTCGCGTGCAAATTGGCTACCAATTTAATTATCTTTGTTAAGGTCTCATCATCATACACCCTTAAACATGCATTCTAAATACATAATAAAGCGTATATGAAAATAAAATAATAATGATATGTGGATGGATATTTTACATTGATCCTAGATCAAATCTCTCACTTTCTCTCTCCCGCTAGCACTTGTATTACTTCTACCCGTTACACTACACTTCTAAAGAAACCTCATATACATAGAGGGGAATAGGTGAGAAGAGAATACAATGAAATAGGAGATAAGGCTGGACACGCAGGTCCAATTTAATAAATCAAATTTATTACAATTTCAAAATCGCCCAACCCGACTAATATCCATCCGATATACATTATTCAAACATCATAACCATGTATTCATACAAGCATGTGTTATCAATCAATCAATCAAATTAATAATCTTGATTATTAGTGATCATCCAATGTTCAAACAAAGATTTGATTTTGTTCGAGTCAAACTCGTATTGCAAACACGTACTCAAAGTACAATTTCTACGAATTAAATTAAATTACATAATTAAATCCAATTTAATACGTATTTAATTCTAATTCATTATTTAATTCCAAATTAAATATTACACTTTTATTAACGAACCTTTACGACTTAAATTCCAAATTTAATCGCAACGGGTCTCAAAGCCCGATTAACATCTAATGTTTTATTTAATTAAAGTCCAATGGCCTTTAATTAATTTCTATAAGGCGTGGACTTTTGGTCAACTCGGGTCAAACCGAACAACCAAAATCCAATCCGGGAGTTACCCCATAAGCCTTTAAATTAATTTTGGCCCATTAGGCCCAATTAAATAATTAAGGTCCATTAAGTCATAATTGGACCTTTTGGATTCGGTTTTGGGCCTAAATCGATCCAACCAATTTTGCCTAAACCCAACTTTGTTACAACAAAGCCCAAAAGCCCAATTACAACCAACAAGCCCAATTTCCAAAATCAAGCCCAAATTAATTAACTTATAAAATTCCAAATTTCACAATTAATTAACCTAAGTGTAATACACAATCAATTACCCAATTAACATTTCTAAAATATCAATTTGCCTAATTAATCATGCACTTTAACAACCAATAGTGTCCAACACAAATCAATTAAAATCAAACCCAATAAACATGCTTTCAAGTCTCGGCAATTAGGGGTTTTTCAATTCGATTCGGTTTCAATCCAATTGAGTCCACAATCTTAATTTCCCAAATCAGTTTAACTCATCCAATGAATCAAACAACAAAAATCACCATGAATTTCATGTTCATAAGATTCGGCCAAGCCACTTTAAAAGGGAAAAAATGTTCTAAATCAAAATTCAATCCAATTGAACTTCAAAACAACATTAACCAATTGTTTTAAGTCATCCAATGATCAAACAAAACAAAATTACCAAGACATTAGGGTTCTTCCAATTTTCGGCCAAGCCTCCAATTTGGGGAAAATTGAATCCAATCCAATTTCATGAAATTGATCACACACAATCTCAATTAAACATGTTCTAAGCATACTTAAACATCCAATTCAATTAAAACATGCTTAAACACATTTTACCCAATTTCAAGTTTCATTTCAACCTAAAGAATTGGGGGGGGAAAATTGATCTAATCCATTTCCTTGAAATAGATCATGCACAACTTCAATTCAACCTCATTCAAGCATAATGCATCAAACAATTCAACCAAATCATGCCTAAATCGAGTTTACCCAAATTAAAGTTTTGACAAATAAGCAAATTGGGGAAAATCAATCCAATCAATTTTTTTATCAAATTGATTACATACAACTCAAATTCAATCATATATAATCATTCTCAAACAATCAATTAGACAGAATCAGCTAAAAACAAAAAGCCCCAAATTTGCTCAAGAACCCTAATTCGGTTTTCATGCAACAATAGCTCTGATACCATTGTTGGAGTTCAATTAAAGGTCCCAAGGATCACAAATCATGCATAAAAACCGCATATAAACACATCAAAGGAGTAAGGCGGAAACATAACTCACATTGAACGGTTTTGATGAAATGAAGAACATGCGTTTTTAAGCTCCCTCCAAGCTCGGCAATGGCTTCTGGAACTGCAGTGGACGCACGGTTTGGGCTGTGAAAGTCTCCTCCATTTTCGGCCAAGCAAGACTCCATTGAAGCTCCAAGCTTCAAGCTTTCCAAGCTCATGAAGACACTTCCCTATCACCTATGTATTACTCAAGGTGTGCTAGCACTTGTTCATCTTCCATTTTGCTTCTCAAAAATTCGGTGAAACCAGAAAAATAAGAGAAGAAATCGCACCATGCGTGAAGGAGATGAAGAAGAAAACGAGAGGGAAGAGAGAAATCGTACATGTTTGCATGTAAGAGAGAGAGGACCGAATGTGTGTGTAAAAGGAAAAGAAAAGTAATATATATTTATTCATTTATTTTCCTAAAATAAATAAAACATATATATATATTCCAAACCTTTTCATATTCCATCACTTTTACTTTTAACTTTAAGTCATATCACATTACTTTTCACATCACATCTATTCACTTTAATAAAGTGACATATTGTCAAGTCACATCACTCAAAGTGACAATTGATTTGACGATTGACGCGACTAGCGATTTGACGCTTGATGTGACTTGCGTGCCGCGCTCGAATTCGAAATGCGAATGCGCTCGCAATCACTCTCGGGCTCGGGTTCGCTAATTCCAAATTAACGAATTTTCCGTCGCGTCGTAATTAAGTGATTACGCCTAGCGAATTCACTATTCACGTCGCTAACGAATTAATTCTAAATTAATTCGTTCGCCCGAATTAAAATCTAATTTTAATTCCGCGTCGAAATCTAATTTCTAATAATATATCGAATATATTATTTTATCGATTAATTCCAAATTAATCGTTCTCTCTCTTTAATTAATATTTTATCCCAGATAAAATATCTCCGCAATTAATCCCAGATTAATTTTCTCTCTCAACGAATTAATCCCAGATTAATTCTATCTCTCTCTTCTAATTAATCCCAGATTAATCAAAGTGCGAGTCATACGTCATCGGTGAATCTTCAGGAAGCGACCCATGAGATCTCCGGATATGTTGGCAGTAAATACGATCGTCGGACTGTCCGAACACGTAAGTACCTCGTACTACGTTTATATCGATTTACAAGACAAGGTTGGCTTCTAGCAAAGCGCCATGCCTACCCAATTCTCCAGAAATATTCTTACAGGAATATATAGATCTGTATCAAGCGTAGTATACCGTAGTATTGTGTATATTGGCCCAGTATCGGATAATCACGTGCTAGGCCTGGGGCTGGATAAGTGTCTGCTCCGTACGAAGCACATGTCGGATGTCTGGTAACTAGTCTCTATAATCGGATATACATGACCTTGTCATAATATCTCGATGGCCGTGCAGCACTTAAGAGCACTAATACCGTATCCTGCGTGACATCATCTCCAATATGACTGAAGTGATACTTCCATCTTGACATCACACCCAATACTCTACGACTCTCTGATAAACCCAGAAGTGGTGTGTACACAGAACCGGTTAAAGCCCCCTACCACCAAGACCAAAGTTTATCGATTATCGTAAGTATTAGCGGTGCAAGTCTCAGGTTAAGACTATACACACCTACCTTGATTTCGGCCTCCCATAGACACATAGTCATAATACCAATGGGATTCCGAGGGGTCTATCCAGAGCGAAGCTGTTTCCCGTACCATCGGTGAAACACGACCTCCTATCGCACTTGCATAAGTATCCATACTTATATATATGAGAACTATGTCGTTGTGCCCTCACAACGCACACAAGTGCAATACTAGCCTATTCCGCATTATCGATGTCCAGTCTCGATAATACTACGGCTAGGGATATTTAATGATTAATCCTTCGTGGACTGATACTGTCTCATATCATCTCAATCCAGGAACTAATCATAGGGACCTTTCTTCATTTATATATCTATGGTGATCTAATCACAAATGATGAGAGTGCAATTTCCTTATTACATAGTTAATTTGCTACAACAACACAATGATATGTGCAAATAGTGACGCTATGGGTCATATTATCCAACATTTGGGACCATCATCATTTAGATTCAGTTGGACTTCTCGTCATGAGATGTGAACTTGTTGGGCCATTTAAACTGGGACGAGTTTGTGTCTTATGACAATTGGGCCAAAAGCTTCTAAAATGCCGATGGGCCACTTTGTGTTTGGGCCCCATATAATTTAAGGTTGTTTAGCCACGTTATCGCAAAAGTATAAACCTATTGGGCCTTTTGCAACTGGGACAAGTTTGCACCTCGCAATAATGTGATTGAATACTTTAAAATGATAATGGGCCAACTTGTATGAAAACCTTGATGGATTTAGAAAATCCAAACATGATCCAAATATGCTAGAAGCATGAGTTCGATATCCACACTGGCTTTCATCCAGAAAGGATACACCTTGTTACGACATATTTGTATACTTTCGGACGCTTTAAGTTCATCCCCATGACCACGGTTGCCGAAAGCCCAATTCGTCATTCCTAGACAATGGCATGATCTTATAATTCAGCTTAGTCCATGTTGTAAATGGGCAGTCTTTGTCTTTTACCGATGGAAAGGGACATAAGCAGCCAAGGTTCACCCCGTAGCATAGGAGAGAACGATTTTGTGTACCTTACATCGGTGCATAGAATAAGCCATATCTAGAACCAAAATAGGCTTACCACGAGGGTAGGAGAAATAAGGTTGGAAGGATATATTTTGTTTGATCACCTCACGCGTTTTACATGCATCGCACGCATACTGTACCATGCTAACTCGTAGTTTTAAAAGCTGCCATAGATTTCCGTTGGGTTAGAGTGGAATGAAGGCTCGTCAAAAGACCGTTAGAGAACATGAGTGAGTCGAATAACGAGGGTTCTCGCATGGATCAGTTAGAGACTAATCTCACTAAGATTACCTAGCAGTTTCAAGCTTTGACCGCCGTTGTGGCCAATATGGCAGTGTGCCCCGTGCAGGAGGGGCAGGAAGGTCTGAGAATGTTAGGCGTGAAGAGCCTCCGATTAGGATGAGTGATGACATCCCTATTTTTGATGATGACATGCCTGAGTACGCCGCGGGAATGGTAGCCGGGTCTCAGGACGAGTTGTAGAAACTAAGGGATCATGAGAGGCAGTTACCCACAAGATGAGGGGTAAGCATGTGGACCTACCAGACTAGGAGGCGATGACTTTCGAGGAGCAGTTGCCTTCTCAATTCAAGATGCCCGACATATCTAAGTTCAATGGGAACAGAGATCCGAGGGTCCATCTCCGACAGTATGTTTCTGTGATGAGTTCAGTGGGTCTGTCGAAGCGTCAGGTTCAGAAGATGGTTGGGATGTCGCTAGAGGGAGTGCTTATGGTGTGGTATCATGACATTGAGAAGAAGGTTAAGGATGATTGGAGGGCATTGGCGGAAGACTTTCTGAAACAGTATGTCACAAATTTGGAGATCGACTTGTCGCTTCGCGACTTGGAGAATACCAAAAAGAAGCCGGAGGAGAGCTTCAAGGATTATGTAGATCGATGTAGGAGCCAGCTTTTGAAATTGCAAACTCGGCCCTCGGAGAAGGACCATATCAAGATGATCATCAAGGGTACTAAGCCCTCTATTTATGGCAAGCTGAGGAGGATGACCTCTATGATTGGCGATTTTTGACAGTTGAGGGAAACTGCCATGGATATTGATAAGGAAGAAGTTGAGAATAGGAAGTTCTATGGCCAGAATAGAAGGACTATTGGGGGCCTTCTAAGACCAAGCCCGCTACTGCTGAGGTTGCTGCCGTCAAAAATAGGCGATTCTCCAACCTTGGTAACCCTCTGTCAAAGGTGCTTGAGAATTTGAAAGGACAATGACTCATGAAACCTTTAGAACATAGACCAATTCCCAACCTTGTGCCACACTACTTCGAATTAAACCAATGCTACCACTTCCACCAGCAAAAAGGCCACGAAACAGACAATTGCACCCGCCTTAGGCATGAGATCCAAAACCTCATTGACGCTCATAAAATTCCCGACCTAGAAAAAGAACAACCCAACACACACAGAAATCCTTTACCTAACTACCACTCTGTTCCACCACCCACCTACATGATCAACTCCGACCTACCCGAAAGCTTTGTCCTCCAAACTCTCAACCACCCAGTTTCTTGTATAGGGATAGGGGATGGCAGCAGTGAAGAGCCATAGGCCGAGGTAGAAGGCAATGCTGCAAATGATGAAGATGTTTTCCCTGGTTTATTTTATTGCAATCCTGCATTTTTTTAAATAATAAAGACATTGAATTTGCCTACTTGTTCGAGTAATTTCCTCAATAGTTAAGCATGAGTCCGATGATGAAATTGTTGGCTTTAGGGTGAAACCTTAGAAACGATTTGTGTGAGAGGTACTCTCATCTGATATTTTGAGTAGTTGATCTTGACTAGACTCACGAGCACTTAATTATAGGATCTTAGCAGTAAAAGCCTGAGTAGTCGGCAAGGTGACTAGTTGAAGAGATTGCGGATCGATGAATGACCGTTCTCTTAGATGACCATCCTGATTTGCTTGTGTTATGATGTATGGTATGGTTGAAAATAAAAAGAAAAGTCTCTAAAGCAAAAATAAAAATAAACCACCTATAACCGATAATCGTGAAGCTACCCATGGGTGAGTATTAGGACAACCATGAGGAGAGATGCTACCTTAAAAGGTAGGTGTGTTGAAAAAAAATAAAAATTAAAAAGAAAACAAAGAGAGACAAAATAAAAAGAAAATCATACCCTATTGAGCACAGAAAAGCAAGTGCAGAGCATAATTGAGACATCTAGGTTGGTTTGACCCATCGGTCCTAATTTTTAAACAAAATCATTGAGTCGGCTTACCAAGGAATCAAGCTGTGAAAGAACTCTTACACACACACACTTTGAGTCTAGCTTAGATCATTTATTCAAAAACTCAGATTTGAGTTGCATTGAGTACTTTGAAAGTTCTCCAGTTTCGACATTGGGCATCCTTTGAGGACGATAATATGTATAACTATTGGGACTATTTCGTAGCATGTAATATAATATTATGATATGGAATGCCACATCACGTGGTCCACCTTGACCTAGTGCAAACAGCGGAGAGCAGAAAACTAAACCAGGTCGGGGGAGACCAGTCTACCACCCCGCGAATAAGAGACACAATGAGATCTTGAGTCATAAGACAAAAGAGAACTGAGCAATCACCAGAAAAGAACTTGCAGAAGGAAACTGTAAGTAGGCCCAGGGGGCGATCAAAGATTTTTATAGGCGAAAGACACCAAAGAGCACAAGGAAGGCCTAACCCATTAGAATAGGAAATACTTCCATGCTACATGCATACATGTCACTTGCACGCAATCTTTATCATAATTTTTTCGCAGGTTTTGAAGAAAATCGGCAAAAACAACTTAAATCAGGAACAAGACCCACAACTAAAATCGGGAACAAGACCCGCAACTCAATTGGGAACAAGACCCACAACTAAAATCGGGAACAAGACCCACAATTCAATTCAGGAACAATACCCACAACTCAGTTCAGGAACAAGACCCTCAACTCAAAATGGGAACGAGACCCACAATTCAATTCGGGAACAAGACCCACAATTCAATTCGGGAACAAAACCCACAATTCAGTTCGGGAACAAGACCCATAAAAACAATTCGGGAACAAGACCCTTAACTCAATTCGGGAACAAGACCCACAATTCAATTCGCGAACAAGACCCACAATTCAATTCGGGAAAAAAACCCACAACTCAATCCGGGAACAAGACCATCAGCTCAATTCGGGAACAAGACCCTCAGCTCAATTCAGGAACAAGACCCTCAGCTCAAATCGGGAACAAGACCCATAATTCAACTCGGGAACAAGACCCACAACTCAGTTCGGGAAAAAAACCCACTCGGTGGTTCGGGTGTTGGACAATTATTACCCGTAGCGTCACTATTTATACAGATCATGGTGTTGTTGTACAAATTAACTATGTGACATATGAGATTGCATTCTTATCATTTGTAATTAGATCACCTAGATATATAAATGATAGGAGATCCCTATGATTTGTTCCTGGACGGAGAATGATATGAGACAATATCAGTCCATTAAGGATAAATCATAACATATCCATAGTCAGAGTATTATCGAGATTGGACATCGATAAATACGTAAAAGACTAGTATTACACTTGTGCGCGTTGTTAGGGCACAATGGCATAGTTCTCATATATATTTGGGTATAGGATACTCATGCAAGTGTGATGTCAATACTGGGTATATTAAGAATCGTAGTGTGTTGGGTGTGATGTCAAGACGGCAGTGTCACTCTAGTCATATGGAGATGATGGTCACGTAGGATACGAGACTGGTTCTTTTAAATGCTGCAGTTATCAGGATAAAATGACAAGGTCATATTTATCCGATTATAGAGACTAGTCACCAGACATCCGACATGTGCTTCGTAAGGGGCATACACAATTCCAGCCCCAGGCCTAGCACGTGATCATTCGATTTTGGACAGAAATATGCAATACTACGTATACTACGCCTGATACAGATCATTTATTCCTGTAAGGAAGTTTCAGGATAATTGGGTAGGCATGGCGCTTTGCTAGAGGCCAACATTGTCTTGTAAATCGGTATAAACGTAGTACGAGGTACTTACGTGTTCGGATAGTCCGACGACCGAATTTACTGCCAACATATCCGGGGATCTCATGGGTCGCTTCCAAAAGATTCACCGATGACGTATAAATCGCACTCTAAATTAATTTGGGATTAATTAGATGAGAGAGAAAATTAATCTGGGATTAATTGCTGAGATATTTTATCTGGGATAAAATATCATTTAAAGAGAGATAATGATTAATTTGGAATTAATTAAGAAATTAATATATTGGATATATTAAACGAAATTGGATTTCGACGCGGAATTAAAATTATATTTTAATTCGGGCGAACGAATTAATTCAGAATTAATTCGTTAACGACGTAAATAGTGATTTCACTTGGCGTAATCATTTAATTACGACGTAACGGAAAATTCGTTAATTTAGAATTAGCAAACCTGAGCCCGAGGTTATTTGCGAGCGCATTAGCATTTCGAATTCGAGTGCGGCACATCAAATCAAGTGTCAAATCGCTAGTCGCATCAAACGTCAAATCACAAGTCACTTTGAGTGATGTGAGTGGTTGGGGCTTTAATGGTTTGACTTTTAAAAGCCAAATTCAAGTGAAATGCATTTGAAATTCAAATGTGTATATTTAATACACAAATTTGACAAACCAAACACAACTCTCTCTCTCCATTCCCTTATTCTCTCTCACGCCCTTGGGGTCAAAATAGCTTACTAGTTTCATTCAAAACTGTGAGCAGTGGGAAGCCTAGAGTGTGGATTTTGTGCAAAATCACAAGTGCTAGCACACTTACGAGACATGAGAAGGTGATAGGGAAGTCCACCCATGAGCCGGGAACCATTCGACGAAGCTTGGAGCTTGACAAAGGACGAAAATGGAGGCCAAACCAGTGAGCACTCACAACTCATTGCCGAATGAAACAGAAGGCATAATCTGAATTTTTGTTGCCTCCGCGTCGTTCAACCGCTCAATGTAAGTATTCTGCAACTTCTTCGATGTGTATTCGCACTTGATTCATGCTTATAATTGATCTTGGGACCTTAATAAAAACCAACAATGGCATCTAGAGCAAGGTTTGAGCATGAAAAAGTTTAGGGCTTAAAATTTGTGTAAAATGTATTTGAGCATGATTTGGATGTTTGAGTATGCTTAATACATGTTTAATTGAAGTTTGATTTGATCAATTTCATGAAAATTTATTTGGAACAATTTTCCCCAAAATTGGATGTGTTGGCCGAATGGTTGTTGATCCTAAATTTCTTGGAATTTTGATTTTTGATTCATTAGATGTATTGGAAATCATTAGGGAATGTTTATTTAATGTTGAATTTGATTCAATTGGATTGGATTTGTAATTTGGCATAATAAACCCTAATTGCCGAGAGTTATAGCCCTTAGTATCTTGGTGGTTTTTTGTTTCGTTGATCATTGGAGGACTTGAAATGATTGAGGAATGTGATTTAATGTCGATTGTGGAATTAATTGGATTGAATTCGAATCGGACACAAAAATCCCATCCATTGCCGAGAATGATAAAGCATGATTGAGGAATGTTTCTTGATGCGCATGGGCTAATCATGTGAGTTAAAGGTCCTCTATTCGAGGGAAATGCCTAAAGGCTACATTTACCGCAATGTTTTGCCCTGCCGAACGAAGTACGTTTGATTGAACGTGAGATATGTTCAATCGGGTATACGAGGTCCCATATTATTGCTTTATTTATTTTCTATGCATTGTTACTTGATGCGCATGGGCTAATCACGTTGGTTTAAAGGTCCTTTACTTGAGGGAGAAAATGCCTAAAAGGCTACCTTTACCACAATATTTTGCCGTGCCGGACGAAGTACGTTTGATTGAACGTGAGATATGCTCAATCGGGAATACAAGTTTCCATATTATTTCTTTGTTTATTCATGCATTGTAATCTAGTGCACATGGGCTAATCATATCGGATTAAAGGTCCTCAATTGGAGGGATAAAAAGCCTAAAGGCTACATTTACCATGATGTTTTGCCGCGCCGGACGAAGTACGTTTGATTGAACGTGAGATATGTTCAATTGGGCATACAAGGTTCCATATTATTTATTTCTTTATTCATGTATTGCTACTTGATGCGTATGGGCTAATAATGTAGGTTAAAGGTCCTCCATTCGAGGAAAATGCCTAAAGGCTACCTTTACCACGATGTTTTGTCGCGCCCTTCTCCTATTGATTGCACTATTCGTCTTTGTCTTGGTTGTCATTTTACATCTTTTCATTTTCGCATTCATGCCATGTTTATGTTTGAGTGTTTGCTTCTAACAGTATATCAGATGGAAAACCAGACATAAATTCCGTAACCGAATCCGAATGACATTCATACATGTTTCCGTGTCATTTTGGATACCACTTTGGTAATCTTGTTCGAACGGGTCTTCAGACGCTACATGAACACATGCTTTTTATTTTCCGTTCGAAGGCGTTTATGAACGCTATACGAATGTACACATTCTGTCTCATTTTCGTTCGAACACGTTTACAAACGCTACATGAATGCATGCAATCTGTTTACCATTTGAATGCGTTTTCAAACACTACACGAACACACGTACAGTGAACAGATTTCTTTTCATCATATTTCATGCATGTTTGCTTCTTTGGTCACTTCTTTTGCATTACATTTTTAATTATCCGTCTTTTTATTACTGCATTTACAGTTATTATCTATTAACATCTTATGCGCTTCTTCGTTTAATATGCCTATGGAATTATGCATTTGTCTCCCCTTTTTTATTCTATTTACGTTTATGTGTCTGTAAATCTTGTGTGTTGATTACATTCTCTTGCATGTTTTGCATAAGACCTGGTTATACTATTGCATTAATCTTTTCATTACAATTGGCATAAGTAAGAGATCATTCTGAACCCAACGGTTTGAGGTCTTCCCTTGCGAGGGGTGAGTGCAGCCTTAAATCATTTCCCAGTTCACACTGGGTAAAGACTCCATTTTAATTCTCTGGTTTAGTCCCCCGCGGGCAACTCCGTACTCCCGACTGGGCCGTGAGCCCGGACAACGTCGTCCACTTCTGTGTTCTACAGCGTGTAAGTTGTTTTGATTCACCCCGGGTACGCCTCATGAACCAATATTTCCTGAAGTAAAATGAGAGTATGAGTTAAAGGTGTTCTAATAAATAACTGTATATATATATATATATTCATGAGTATTGTAGTTAAGGTTTAAACCTTATTCGTTAGTAGTGTGTTTGGTAACTTACGCCACCACAGTTAGTTTTGCAGGTTGGCAACCTAATCAGTCATCCACTTTGGCTCGGATATCTTGCTCGGGATGATGGATTACTCAAGTTGCAGTCACCCTCACAAGTGTTTTGGGAAAAGTCTTAGAGGTCTAAGATCTAATGGTTATTATGTTAGGTTGATAGATGATGTGGGCATAAAGCCCTTAGGGTATGATTTTGATGAGTTTTGTGTGGACCTTAGGTCCTTTTATTTGTTTGATGTTTTCTTAGATTCCATTTTGGTGCTGGACTATGACCTAGGTTGTCCAGTTTTAGGATACATCAAGTCAGATTTTTTGCAAGTTTAGAGGCTTATTGAGATGGTCAATTCTATCTCATACCGGTAGCATCCTGCCTCTGGCGGTGTGTTACACCTTTTGTGTGTTATATGCATTATAAGACATGTGGATCCTCATTTAAGTTTGGATATTATACTAACATAAGTAAGAGACCATTATGAACCTAAATGTGCTTAAGTTCGGACCTTGCGAATGGTGTAGTGCGGCCTTAAATCATTCCCAGTGTCTTATACTGGGTGGCGACTTTTTTATTCTTTGGTTAGTCCTATAGGCTAATCTGTACTCTCTACGAGTTACGAACTCAACAGTGTCATGGTCGCCAATGTCATAGGAATAGCGGTAGACCCCGCTTCACTCCTACATATGGCGACTCCACTGGGATAGAGAACTGGTCCTAAAAAATGGCTTGTAGTATCCATTCTGAGGTAAACTATGTCTTCATTTTTTTGCATACCCTCCAAACCCTGATGGTGTTGCATATCATTAAATCGCATTCACTCAAGGAGGTGGATCGCTATGTGATGATAACCAACTCTCGTTGCCCTTGAGGTATAAAAAATACGCATTCATTGGTCATTTCAATCCTTGGATGGGAAGACCCAGTAATGGATAACGATTCGCCAATGAGAGCCTAAAGCTAACCTTAATAAACCCACATAAGAGCCAATAGTTGTTCTCTCATAGGAATAAATCTCCATATTGCTTGTGGTTTGTCCCTAACTATTTGAAGTGGATTGACCTTCTTACCATGACACATATACTTGTTTAGCCTTTTCAATTGGCACAAGTTTTCATTCCAAGATAATCAGACCAACTACTTAAAAATATCTAAGGTCAACTTGTGTGAAAACATTATTGGACCTAGAGTATTTAGTTAAGGTTCAATTTCGTTAAAGTGAAAAGTACGCATTGATTTGGCCCACGTGAACATTCTTAAATATTTTCTGGAGCATCCCAAAATAACCAACATGTTGTGATTGCAGCCATCATAGTGGAGCGTTGGGTTAGGGAGAAAGAAAGACAAGTCAAGAAACAACTAACAAACATAGAAATGGATAGTAGTGACAGTTCCCGAGTAGACCAATTTGAAGCCACCATGAGCAAGATGGCAGAAAAACTGTAGACCTTAATCAATGCCATGGTTAATCAAGCAGCATTTCAGATAGCAGAGGCCGAGACTAGCAAGAATAGAGGCACGGTGACCCTAGGAGTATGATTGAGGGAGCCCTATCATTGATGATGAAAAAGATATGACATAATATGTTGTAGGAAAATTGGACAAGTCGCAAGCCCATGATGAAATACAAAGGTTAAAGGATAAAATGGAAGCACTGACCTAGAAAATGAATGTAAACATTAGGACTTACTAGACTATAATTTTATGGCTTTCAAGGAACAGTTACCCACCCAATTCAGAATGTCCAAAATAGTGAAGTTCAACGGAATGGAGACCCCAATGTTCACTTAAGGTAATATGTTTCTCTGATGATTTTGATTGGACTATCCCAGTGCCAAGTACAAAAAAGTTTGGGATGTCATTAAAAGGAGCACATGTGGTATGGTACCATAATCTTGACATGAAGATAAAAGATGATTTGAGAGACTTAGCGGGAGCTTTCCTAACATGAAGTTCTACAACAATAAAAAAAGAGCCCTTGATGAGCCTTTATGAGCCAATGCCACTCCCACTGAAGTCGCCCCTATCCGCAACCGTCGATTATCCAACCTCGGTAGGCCTCAATAAAGTGTATTCAAAAGCTGAGGAGACAAGGTCGATTGAAACCCCTAGACCCCAAACCATTACCAAACATGTACCTCACCACCTCAATATAGACCAATACTGCCATTTCCACCAACAAAAAGGACACGATATCGATAATTGCAACCGTCTCAGACATGAGATCCAAGACCTCATCGATAGCCATAAAATACGGGACCCCAAAAAGCACCAACCCAACACCAATAGAAACCCATTATCTTACCATAATTTTATCCCCCAATTGCAAACCCACATGATAAAATCTGGCATACCCAAAGAATATATTTTACAAACCTTCCACCAACAGACCCGTTTATGGGGTATGGGACAATAACCATAGTGAAGTGGAAGAATGTAATGAGTTTTGGGAAAAAATTTCCAACACTTACCAGGACGAAGTTAAGGGAATGACTAGAAGCGATAGATTCTACAATGACGCTACAAAAAAAGGGATAGAAAAATGAGGGAAATAGAAATAGGAATAAAAAAGAGATGACGATGCAGTACTACAATAGTTGAAGAAGACTCAAGCCTATATTAGTATATGAGGCTTGTTATGTTCCTCTCATGGACACAGGAAAGCCATGTTTGAGGCGTTGTGCAAAATAATAGTACCCGCAGACACAAACCCAATGGCAGTCATATGATCTGTCTATTGAACAAAAAAAAAACAAGCAATAACAATTTCTAAAGAAGAACTCCCAATGGATTGAGAAACCACAATAGCTCGCTATTCATCAAAGTGAAAGTTAAGGGTAAAAATACCTCGCGTGTAATGGTAGACAATGGTGTTGGATAATATGACCCATAGCGTCACTATTCGCACAGATCATTGTGTTGTTGTAGCAAATTAACTATGTAATAAGGAAATTACACTCTCATCATTTGTGATTAGATCACCATAGATATATAAGAAGAGAGGTCCATATGATTAGTTCCTGGATTGAGATGATATGAGACAGTATCAGTCCACGAAGGATTAATCATTAAATATCCCTAGCCGTAGTATTATCGAGACTGGACATCGATAATGCGGAATAGGCTAGTATTGCACTTGTGCGCGTTGTGAGGGCACAACGACATAGTTCTCATATATATAAGTGTTGGAGACTTATGCAAGTGCGATAGGAGGTCGTGTTTCACACGATGGTACGGGAAAAGCTTCGCTCTGGATAGACCCCGGATTCCCATTGGTATTATGACTATGTGTCTATGGGAGGCCGAAATCAGGTAGGTGTGTATAGTCTTAACCTGAGACTTGCATCGCTAATACTTACGATAATCGATAAACTTTGGTTTTGGTGGTAGGGGACTTTTAACAGTTTCTGAGTACACCACTTCTGGGTTTATCAGAGAGTCGTAGAGTATTGGGTGTGATGTCAAGACGGAAGTGTCACTTCAGTCATATTGGAGTTGATGTCACGCAGGATACGGTACTAGTGCTCTTGAGTGTTGCGCAACCAATCGGGATATTGTGACCAGGTCATGTATATCCGATTATAGAGACTATGTTACCAGACATCCGATATGTGCTTCGGACGGGGAAGACACTTATCCAGCCCCAGCCCTAGCACGTGATTATCCGATACTGGACCGATATGCACAATACAATTGTATACTACGCTTGATACAGATCTTTGATATTCTTTAATGGATATGTCCGGAGAACTTGGTAGACTTGGTGCTTTGCTAGGAGTAGACCTTGTCTCGTAAATCGGTAGAACGTAGTACTTGGTACGTACGTGATTCGGATACTCCGACGACCGTAATTACTGTCAACTTATCCGGGGATCTCATGGGTCGCTTCCCGATAATCCACCGATGACGCACAACTTGCACTCTTGAATAATCTGGGATTATATAGAAGAGAGAGAAAATTAATCTAGGATTAATTACGGAGATATTTTATCTAGGATAAAATATCGTCTAAAGAGAGATAACGATTAATTTGGAATTAATCGGTAAATTAATATATTCGATATATTAAACGAAATTAGATTTCGACGCGGAATCAAAATTAGATTTTAATTCGGGCGAACGAATTAATTTAGAATTAATTCGTTAGCGATCTGAATAGTAATTTCGCAAGGCGAAATTAATTAATTCGTCGCGACGGAAATGCGTTAATTCGGAATTAGCGAAACCGAGCCCGAAAGTGTTTGCGGACACATTCGTATTTTGAAACGAGTGGTATCCGCAATCACATCGCGATACCTCATCACTCACACGAATAGATGGATGGATGTATCTAGTCACCTTTATGGGATGATACATTGTCTCTATTCTCAATGTGTGATGATGATGAATTTTTTGGAGGGAAATGCTTTTCACGGTTTTTGAAGAGTTTTTATCTAAAAAATTCATTTTTTGGTTAATGATATACATCATTGCTTCTCTCTTTCTTACTTACGTTTTTGGTAAAACAAAAAACAAAAGGGTGAAGACACATTTTCTCTCTTCCTCTCACGCAAACCAGAAACATTTCTTCACTGGTTTTGAACCAGAAAACGTGAGCTTTAAGGGAAGCAAGAGTGGATTTTCATGGTGAAAATTCAAGTGCTAGCACACTTACAAGTCTTGCGAAGGTGGTAGGGAGGTTCGACCATGAGACGGGATCCATCCGACGAATCTAGAAGCTCATTTTCGCAGCTCAAAACAGAAGATGGAGGATAGTGGACTGCCTGCAGTTCATGCCCAAAACAGTGAGCATATTGGCTTCAATCGTCTTCAAATCGACTCAACCAACCAATGTAAGTATTCCGCTATCTTCATTGGTGTATTCATGCTTGATTTTCATGTCTTGTTTGATCTTGGGACCTAGATTAAAACCAACAATGGCATCAAGAGCTATAGGTTCAAGCATGAAAATGTAGGGCTTAAAATTGGGTATTTTGGATTTGAGCATGATTTTATAAAATTGGATGTTTAAGCATGCTTAATATATGTTATTATTGAAGATTGATTTGATCAATTTCAACAAAATGTGATTGGATCAATTTTGCCCAAATTTGAAGTGTTGGCCGAATGTGTATGTATTTGTTAATCTTGGATTTTTTCATTTTAATTCATTGGATGTTATAATGATGTAGGTGATGATGTTGATTTGAGATTGAATTGGATTTAATTTTGAATTGGATAAAAATCCCCAAATACTTACCTTGGCCGAATGTTGAAGCATGTTTGGAAATTTGGAATTTTTTCATTTTGGTTCATTGGATGAGTTTTAATGATGTTGGTGATGTTAATTTGAAGTTAATTAGATTGAATTTTGAATTGAACAAATATCCCCAATTTGCTTCACTTGGCCGAATGTGTGGATGATTTTGGATTCTTGGAATTTTTTGGTTTTGCTTCATTTGATGAGTTAGAATCATGTAGGATGATGTTAATTTATAGTCAATTGGATTGTACTTTGAATTGAACATAAATCCCCAAAATTTTCATGTTGGCCGAATTGGTGTATGCCCTTTAATGTCTTGGTATTTTTTGATTTTATGACATTGGATGTATATGTAATCAAATTGGTTGGTGATTTAATGTCGATTGTGGGTTCGGTTGGATTGAAACCAAATCGGACACAAAAATCCTCCTTGGCCGAGAGCTTTGTAGCATGTAAATGGGTTTGATTTTCCAATTTGTATGTTGAACATGTAATAATGAATTGAGTGTGATTAATTGGACTAATTTAGTGTTTTAGAAATATTGATTTAGTTTATTAATCATGTAATACACTTTAGTTTAATTGAATATGAAATTGGATTTTGTATATTTAATTAATTGGGCCTAATTTTGGAAATTGGACTTTAATGTTGTATTTGGGCCTATTGGGCTTGATTTTATCAAGTTGGATTTAGGCCAAATGGATTGGATCTAATTGGGCCCAAAACCTTAACCATAAAGCCCAAATGCAACTAATGAACCTTTAAAGTTCAATTGGGCCTAATGGGCCAAGATTGATTTATGGGCTTATGGGGTAAATCCCGGATTGGACTTTGGTTATCGGTTTGACCCGAGTTGACCAAAAGTTCACGCCTTAAGAAATCAATTAAAAGCCCATTGGACTTTAATTGAATTAACGTTGGACGTTAATCGGTCTTTGAGACGCGTTACGATTAAATTTGGAATTTAAATCGTAAAAGGTTTATTAAATAAAAGTGTAATATTTAATTTGGAATTGAATATTGAATTAGTATTAAATACATATTAAATTAGATTTATGATGTAGTTTAATTTAATTCATGAATTCTTACTTTAAGTACTTATTCGCAAAAACGAGTTTGACTCGAACAAAATCAAATCGTTGTTTGAACATTGGATGATCACTTAATTATCAGATTAATTAATTTGATTAGATTGATTGATAGCATGCTTATGTGTGAATACGTGGTTGTGTTGAATGAATAATGTATATCGGATGGATATTAGTCGGGTGGGCAATTTTTGAAATTGTTGTAATAAATTCGATTTATTAAATTGGACCTGCGTGTCCAGCCTTATCACCTCTATTCTCTTGTATTCTCTTCTCACACTATTCCCCTCTATGTATATGAGGTTTCTTTAGAAGTGTAGTGTAACGGGTAGAAGTAATACTAGTGCTAGCTTGAGTGAGAAAGGGAGAGATTTGATCTAGGATCAATGTGTAAGTATCCATCCGCATATCATTATTATTTATTTTCATACTCGCTTTATTATGTATTTAGAATGCATGTTTAAGGGTGTATGATGATGAGACCTTAACAAAGATAATTAAATTGGTAGCCAATTTGCACGCGAAAAACCCTCGTTCTATATTAAGCGATTATCCTTCCATTGAATGATTCTTGCTCAAGATCCGATTGGCATTGGTTTGTTGGCCAAAGTCAAGACCTTGTCAATTATGGATGTATTTGAATCATGAGGGTTTTGTTCCACATCGGTGTCTTGTCCAAGTTGTGATTTGTTGGCCAAAGTCAAGATCACTTCTTGTCCAACGACATTGATTACGAAACTTTCCTTGTCAATGGGTCCCGCTTAACTGGAATCATTAGGTTTGTTGTGCCAAAGCCAAGGCCTAGATGATTCGGAGGATAAGGTTAAGAAAATATATTAGATACATTGGCATAAGTAATATGTTTAGGACTTGGATGTCCACCTAACCGGATCTAGGAATTGGATTGGATCCAATTGATCTGTGAGATATCTACCTAGTTAAATAGCATACAGCTTGTTGGCCAAAGTCAAGGTTGTATGTTATGTAATAGGATCCTAGCCCACTAGGAAACACGGTTCCCGAGTACTCCACAGAGGGTTAGAGGCTCGACGAAAAATAGTGGGAGGCAAGTATTGAATTTGCAACATTCGTTCAATTACTCGCCATACGCGCTCAAACAAATATCACTCGTCATATTAATCAAAAGTATTAGTTGAACTAATATTTTATGTTGTTTTAAAAATATTTATATATAGTTGGACTATATACAAACTCATTCAATATATAGTTGATTTTATAATTGGATTATAGTAATCAATATAATTGAATTAAAATGATAGTTGATTCTATAATTAGATTATAGTAATCAATATTAAAATTATAGTTGATTAAATAATTGGATTATTGTAATCATTATAATAAATAGTACCTTATTAAATTGATTAAATAGTTGGACTATTGAAATCAAGAAAGAGAATTAAAAGTTGGATATTTAAATATATCTGGGATTAAAATATTTTAAATGATTTAATTTTCAATTGGGAATAAATAATAGGTTAATTTATTTGATTAAAATAACTTATTTTGTCTAAGCCCATAATTAAGCAAATAAGTAGAGCATAAAATCTTTGGAAGATTTATGTGATGATGACTTTAGTGCTTAATTAATATACTTATCATAAATCTATTTTAGATTTAGAAGTTAAAATTGCAATTTATAATTCTTGGAGAATTAATTGACTATTCTAGAGGAGATAAAGTCAAAGTTTGCAATTGGGCGTGTAGCACAAGGTGCACATCGTTTCGATATTCGAAACCCAGGCTTGGCCGAAGGTTTTTGAAATATTGAAAGGATAATTGACATATCCCAAAGTGACTACCATTTGGATATGGAAGACACGAAGGAATTAAAGAAAGGGCGAGGCTCTAACTTTAAAAATATTTGTCAAAGTTATGTTCACTTCTGGTATTGAAATTAGATTTTAAATACTTAGTGTGGTACATAAAATATATGTATTGATGTTCAGAATCCGCTATGAGCTGGATACTGACTTCAAGCCGAGATTTCTCTGCGAATCGGAAACGGGACGAAAGTCGCGCGTTTCGACCATAGATACCTAAATTTAGGAACTATCCTTTGGGTATTGTACTTAAATTGGGAACTGTTATAATGTAACTAGTTTAACTAGAGACATTATCTCTCTATTAGTGTTTAATCCATTCCGGATAAAACCTTTGTATTCTAGAACACTAAAGTGTTTTATTATATAAAGATGATACTGAGATAAATACATTAGATGTAAAATAACAGAATTTATATTTTGAATATAATGAAAATCTCAGACATATAAAATGACAAATAAAATAGCTCATATTGATTTGATCAATAGAGACTTATTTGTGGCACTATTGTCTAGGACACAATTAAACCAGACTCGTATATCCACACTTTTGAAGAGTGGGTACTAGGACTGATTTGACTATTCAAATAAGGTCTGCGAATCGAGTTTAGTTTGTTAGGTAAAATACCTAAAATACTATTTACTTGGTAATAGTATAAAGGCCACCGATCTGTTAGCCCTATTCATGGTGAAGTTTGTGGGCCCATATCTAGCTAGACTAGATGTGAACATGAATATTTCATGACCTTGACGGATGTAGCATCGCGTTATGGTCATGTGTTTCTTTTGAAGAACACAGATCGTAAACCTTTTGAAGTTTCGACACGAAGTAGAAGAAAAGCAGATCGGCTATAGTATTATTCCACCACGGTAAGACCGTATGGAAAATACTTAAGTAGTAAGTTTCAGACATACATGAAAGAGTACGGTATTCTTTCATATGAGGACTCCTCCCGAGACACGTCAGTTAGACGATGTGTCCGAACTAAAACCGAATTTTGTTGGACATGATAAGGTTTATACGAGTCGCTCTGAGCTACTGTTTCCTTCAATAGGATATGTATTAACAGTGCAAAACTTATTTAGAATAAGGTTCCATATAAATCTGTTTGACAGATATCATATAGGATATGAACAAGAAAGAAACAGGGTTTCTCATTCCTAATAATTTGGGTATGCCAGGCATAACGTTTGGATGATACCAAACTAAGAACCCAAATTGGATAAGTGCCAATATAGGTTATCCTAAGGGAAACCATAAGTATAGTACTTATAAATCTCACATGAGAACAATGTATTGTTGCTCACCATACGGTTTTCCTGAGAGGAATACCGATATGCAGTGGTCAGTGGGAGGATAGTGATACTCGATGAAAATCGGAGTATACTGTTCAAGGAACAAAGTCCTTAATGGAACACAAACAGTTCATCAATGATGAACTATACCATTAATCTTCAAATACACAAGAACTTCGTAGATCGGATAGAGTCAGAAAACAACCTAGGGTATGGGTTTCTGATCTAACCTCATAGAGATGTCAATCTTATGAAGGTATATACCAACCGACTACTTTTGAGGAAGTGATACGAGGTATCGACTCCCTATTATGGCAAAGTGCCATGAGTCTGAAATGGATTCCATGTATAACAACTATTTTTGAATACTAGTTGTTGTACCACAAGGCATTGTGCCTATTGGTACATTAAACGTCTTCAAGGAAGACATACATGGATGGCAACATACCAACGTACAAAGCTAGGCTTTTGACGAAAAAGGTATCGTTAGCAACATTGTGTTAATAACGGTTCAACCTTTTACCTGTTGCCATGGTAAATCCATTTTGATGATGCTTGTTGATAACTGTATATTTCATTTATGAAATATGTCAGTTACAAATCAAAATCGTTTTCCTGAAAAGGAAACCTTTTGGAGAATGTTTATAACATTCTGACGATTTTGTATCCGACAAACAAGGTTTGCGGATTATTCAATCCATGTTTGGATTGAAGCAAGCATAAGGTTCTTGGAACTGACATTTTGAAATAATCATAATGGTTTATGATTTAACTCAAAACGAAATAATTCTTGTGTATATAAAGAGGTTAGTGGGAGAGGGCACTGACAGTGAAATTCCCATAAAACAATTGGTGAAAGCTTGGTTTTCATAGATATTCTTTCAATAGAAATTCTCCGTAGAATTCTGGGGAGTAACAACCTTTATTCAAGGAATAAAGATCTACTGGGATAGATTTGGTGTTGTTAACACTCTCTGGGAAATTGTACATTTAAAATGTACTTGTATTGGTGTCTCATACGCTTCGAGCATATGAAGTCACAATCGGGTCAATCCAAGTGATAATCACTGGATTGAAGTTAAGAACATCTGTTAGTATCTCTGAGAACTAAAGATGCTATCTTTTACTATGGAGAAGGAGAACTTGAAGTGACTGGGATCACTGCAGCAAGTTTCCAAACGATTAAATACTACGGTACTATAAAGTTTGAATAACGGGACAGTGAGCTGGAAATCTTCCAAGCAAGATAACTGTTGCCGAAAACAACAACGCGGATTATTGCTGCAGCTGAGGCAGCAATAGAAGTCTTTTGGATTGAAAAAATCTAATTAGATTAGATAGTTCTTTTAGCAGCTGAGCTAGGCGTCAGCACAAGCTAAGGAATTAAAGGTCTCATCGACGATCCAGATATATACTTCTGTATCATCTGATTCGTTCGGATCATACATCGTGGCGATGTGATGATCGTGTAAATCGGGTCAAACGATAATCAGACAAATCCGCTGACGAAAACCTTTCCTCAGCAATTTGAGCGAACCGTACATAGTTCAGTGTAGGACACTTGAGTGACTCGCTATGTGCCAAGTGGGAGATTGTTGGATAATATGACCCATAGCGTCACTATTTGCACAGATCATTGTGTGTTGTAGCAAATTAACTATGTAATAAGGAAATTGCACTCTCATCATTTGTGATTAGATCACCATAGATATATAAATGAAGAGAGGTCCATATGATTAGTTCCTGGATTGAGAGGATATGAGACAGTATCAGTCCACGAAGGATTAATCATTAAATATCCCTAGCCGTAGTATTATCGAGACTGGACATCGATAATGCGGAATAGGCTAGTATTGCACTTGTGCGCGTTGTGAGGGCACAACGGCATAGTTCTCATATATATAAGTGTTGGAGACTTATGCAAGTGCGATAGGAGGTCGTGTTTCACCGATGGTACGGGAAACAGCTTCGCTCTGGATAGACCCCTCGGAACCCATTGGTATTATGACTATGTGTCTATGGGAGGCCGAAATCAAGGTAGGTGTGTATAGTCTTAACATGAGACTTGCATCGCTAATACTTACGATAATCGATAAACTTTGGTTTTGGTGGTAGGGGACTTTTAACAGGTTCTGAGTACACCACTTCTGGGTTTATCAGAGAGTCGTAGAGTATTGGGTGTGATGTCAAGACGGAAGTGTCACTTCAGTCATATTGGAGTTGATGTCACGCAGAATACGGTACTAGTGCTCTTGAGTGTTGCGCAACCAATCGGGATATTGTGACCAGGTCATGTATATCCGATTATAGAGACTATATTACCAGACATCCGATATGTGCTTCGGACGGGGAAGACACTTATCCAGCCCCAGCCCTAGCACGTGATTATCCGATACTGGACCGATATGCACAATACAATTGTATACTACGCTTGATACAGATCTTTGATATTCTTTAATGGATATGTCCGGAGAACTTGGTAGACTTGGTCCTTTGCTAGGAGTCGACCTTGTCTCGTAAATCGGTAGAACGTAGTACTTGGTACGTACGTGATTCGGATACTCCTACGACCGTATTTACTGTCAACTTATCCGGGGATCTCATGGGTCGCTTCCCGATAATCCACCGATGACGCACAACTTGCACTCTTGAATAATCTGGGATTATATAGAAGAGAGAGAAAATTAATCTAGGTTAATTACGGAGATATTTTATCTAGGATAAAATATCGTCTAAAGAGAGATAACGATTAATTTGGAATTAATCGGTAAATTAATATATTCGATATATTAAACGAAATTAGATTTCGACGCGGAATTAAAATTAGATTTTAATTCGGGCGAACGAATTAATTTAGAATTAATTCGTTAGCGATCTGAATAGTAATTTCGCTAGGCGAAATTAATTAATTCTCGTCGCGGCAGAAATGCGTTAATTCGGAATTAGCGAAACCGAGCCCGAAAGTGTTTGCGGACACATTCGTATTTTGAAACGAGTGGTATCCGCAAATCACATCGCGATACCTCATCACTTGACACGAATAGATGATGGATGTATCTAGTCACCTTTATGGGATGATACATTGTCTCTATTCTCAATGTGTGATGATTATGAATTTTTTGGAGGGAAATGCTTTTCACGGTTTTTGAAGAGTTTTTATCTAAAAAATTCATTTTTTTGGTTAATGATATACATCATTGCTTCTCTCTTTCTTACTTACGTTTTTTGGTAAAACAAAAAACAAAAGGGTGAAGACACATTTTCTCTCTTCCTCTCACGCAAACCAGAAACATTTCTTCACTGGTTTTGAACCAGAAAAACGTGAGCTTTAAGGGAAGCAAGAGTGGATTTTCATGGTGAAAATTCAAGTGCTAGCACACTTACAAGTCTTGCGAAGGTGGTAGGGAGGTTCGACCATGAGACGGGATCCATCCGACGAATCTAGAAGCTCATTTTCGCAGCTCAAAACAGAAGATGGAGGATAGTGGACTGCTGCAGTTCATGCGCCAAAACAGTGAGCATATTGGCTTCAATCGTCTTCAAATCGACTCAACCAACCAATGTAAGTATTCCGCTATCTTCATTAGTGTATTCATGCTTGATTTTCATGTCTTGTTTGATCTTGGGACCTAGATTAAAACCAACAAATGGATCCTCCATTAATGTATGCCCACTAAGGAATTTACCTAGACTTCCTATGATGATAGTAAACTGAAAGTATATGCATTTTCACCACCACAGTCAAGGTGGGTCTATTTGAAGAGAAGTTGAGTTTATAGTGATAAACATCCCAACTACCTTTACTTTACTCTTAGGGAGGCCCTATTTCCACAAACATGGATGGGTGCCATCGACACTGCATCAAATGATCAAGTTCATGCATAAAGGGGAAACCATCACCATTGAGGCTGAGGCAAGCAATGATGTAGCCACTTTAGACGTACAACTGTTTACACGGTTCCAAGTGGCCACAGTTTTTAAAGAATGGATAGACGTAAGGTGGCTGGAATCATGGAGCAGATGAATTACAACCCCGATATTAGACTAGGGCGCAGGGCCAAAGGAATGGTTAGGATACTTTTCAGACAAAAAAGAGGCAATAGTAAAGAATAAATGAAATAGATTGGAGGATTATTTCGTGCATACAAGATATCAATGGGCTTCAAAACTGTGCAAAGTCGATGGCGTCATGGTCTCAGGCTTTGAAATATTTGCTTATGTAGTAGATTATGAAGGAAATTTGATAATAGAAGGAGAAATGAAGTGAAAAGTGAGGGACTTGGATCGAAAAAAGAACCAAAACTAGTCTGGGAAGAAGAGATGTTCAAGCTTGAAGACTTAAAGCTAGAATACTCCGCTGCAGTCAAATAGAATGAAGACTACATTTATATACACAAACTCTTTGATAATAAGTTTTCATTGAAAATTGATAAGATGTCTGATTTTACTTACTTGTTTGATTTTTCTTCTTTTGGCATACATAATAACATTAATGATATGGGCATATTTGACATTAATTCAACTAAAACAGAAACACTTAACCTTGGTACATGTGAGAACTTAAGGAATACACTAATTGCGAGTGAAGTTACTCTTGAAGAGAGGAAAGAATTAGAGAACCTATTAAAAATATATGCAAAAGCATTTTTCTGGTCCTATGAAGACAATTATGCTCAAAAAGTACTCGCAGTTATCGCAGTATAGTTGGGGTCTCGATTCCTCAGAGATATGGTTACAAGGAACTAATTCACTCAATGAAAATGTTAGCAATAACTGAATTAAAGAAAAGAGTTTAATTGGTAATGTGAAATAAAAATGATGAAAAGTACGTAAGAGTTATCAGTAGAGAAAAGCAGCAAAGCGTCGGGAGTCCCTCTTGTATCAAATCCTTATATTCAGTAATTGATTCCTTTTATTAGTCAATTGAAGGTTTCACATCCCAAACCAATAATCGAAAGATATTTCAATCAAAACATATTAAAGTCTAAGGTAATCAATGAATTATTTTCTCTATGTTGACAATACATTATGTTATCATTACGACTTATCTAACGTCGACAATATACCCACAGGCAATACTCCAATAGAAGATCAACTCATAAAATAGCATAACCAGTTACAACAGGGTCTCCCAATCACACATAGAAGAAACATGACTATTCCTATATGTAAATTGGTAAAACACAATCTCTGTATTCATAATCATAAGATAATAAAGAATAACAAATTGGCAATTATATTAAACGTTGAAGAGTATTCAGGAATCAAAAATATAAATATAAGAACCTAATTACAAGAGTTCATCTTTAGCTTTGTCTAGGAGATTAGTTCTCCATATAGAAGTGAGACATAGCCTGAAGAGATTGCAGAAGCATCCTTTTCTTCTCTCTCAAATATGTGACTTTTGTCTCTTTGTTGTGTGTTTTCTCTCCCTTTTTAGGGTTATGGACGAGCTTGGGTTTATATAGGGAAGTTCCGGAGTCCTTATATGCGTGAAATGCATCCGAATTAAGATTCTGGAACTCTGCTGGGGCACCGCGGCATTGGAAAATGGTGTTGAGCGCCCAACTTGTGGCCTCCATGTATGGGGGACGTTTGCTGAGGGGCACCGCGCTGCTAGGAAGTGGATGCCGCGGAGCCTGATCGGCGTGATCACACACATATAACGCAAGCACATATATCGCTCAAGTAGTATAAAAAATATCGATCCCAGGATGACTTAATACCTAAGCTATTAATTTATGAAGCCAAATGTTTACGAGTATCTAATAGATTGGTTGTTGAGTGGATGGTGATTTTAAACTAAAACAAGTAAATAAAGTTGTATGAATGTAAATTAAATGAAAATTCAATATTATTAAACTATCTAGGGTTATGAATCCTTCTATATCTTTTAAAGATGATGTGTGTAGGCATTGCATTTTTGCATGTGAAACCCGATGATGAGTCTCAGTTGGAGGCACTACCTTTTAAGTCGCGGGAGCCGCGGGATACGGACGTCGGAAGGGAGGAGTCAAGAATTGACTCATATTCGGATTAAGTTCACTGGTTTAGCTTCGGTTACTTGTTGGTTTTCCGTTTAAAATTATTCCCGGCCCAAAACACTCACAAATCACCTAACCTCGGCCCAAAACCCCGCAAGCCCCTTGGCCTTGACCCAAAACCCCGCAAGCACACACACCTTGTCAACACAAACCAAACCCACCAACCAAAGGCCCACACGCCCATTCACCCTAATACACACCCAAATTAAATCAAATATTAAGTTAAATATTAATTAAATAATGTAATTAAATAAAATAATAATTAAATCATTTACCAAATTAAATAAAACATAAAATAAAATCATGCCTAATTTAAACAAACAAATATGTTATATACCTAAATTAAAAAGATGATATACCTAATTAAAATCAATCATAACAAATAAAAAATATTGACTTCATAATCTAAAAAATTAAATGTCTAATCCTAACCATCAAATATATTGTATTCCTAATCTAAACCAAATTTGTCCCCCCTCAATCTTTGACTTTCCTTGTTCAACACAAAATCAAATCCCTTCCTTGTGAGACAATGTGAAGCCCTAGCCCTTCTCTATATAAACCACACTTTTCCAAGGCATTCCCTCCTCCTAGTTCACGCCCATCACAAGAAATAAAGAAGCAAAGAATTTCCAACCCCCTCTCCAAGCTCTCCATTCACGCCAATCACAAGAATAAGTAACAAAAAATATTATTTTCATCTCCTCCACTCCATAGCCGAACACATCACCCTCCTCAACCCCTCCATAACCGAAAATAACAAGCCTTTATATCTTCCTAAAGCCACCGAAACCAGCCCTATACAGCAGCCCTCCATCACCGAAAATTACAACCAAAAACCAAACTGCAGGGATCACAAAAACTGCACTGTTATACATGCCCAAACAGCAGTAATTTAACCCCTAAAACAGCAGCAAAATCCACTTAAAACATTTCCTAAAAACCTTAAAGTAGTAACAGAAAAAATAGCAACCCAAACCCCCCCTAAAAAATGCAAAAACAGTTCAATAATAGACCTGAAATAGTGAGCATAATACAGAGAAAATAGGAGCAAAACGGAGACCAAACAGCAGCAAAACGGAGCAAAAAATAGTAGCTTGAACAGCAAAACAGCGAGTTAAGACGTTAATCCAGTGAACCGGAAGAGTTGCGGAGTGAAAGCCCTTCCGACGGCAGTGAAACGCAAGTCCGAAAGTCGATATAAAAGGTTAGACCTGAGGGTATTTTCCACATTCTTTTTCTGTTTTATTTTTATTATTTATTGAATATTGTTCGCATGATTGTTATGCTAAAATGCATGTTGTGGCCCTTGAGTAGATAAATATGCATGTATCATGAAATATTGTATGTTGTGGACTTGGAATAAAATAAAAGATGTGTCAACTCTCACGGTATATAGGATGGAAACCCGGACATAAATTTCATAGCCGATTCCGAATAGAGGTAATATGATCTGTACTCGGGATACAACTCCACGTACCGCTTGCGTAAACGGCACCCTCTTTTGTTTTATGTTGTTTTGGTTTATTTATTTTTTGTCATTTGAATTCTGCATGTTACTTGTTTATGCATGATTCAATCGAGCGCATGGGCTTAGTAAGTGCGATGAAAGGTCCCCTATTTGGAGGGTTAAAATCCTTTACCACGATTTTTGCCGCGCCGGTTGATGTGTGTTCGGTTGAATGCAAGATATGTTCAATCGGGCATACTAAGTTTGATATTATTGTTTTTTTATTCTTTATATGCATATGCAATCGAGCGCATGGGCTTAGTAAGTGCGATGAAAGGTCCCCTATTTGGAGGGGTTAAAACCCTTTACCACGACGCTTTGCCACGCCGGTTGATGTGTGTTCGGTTGAATGCAAGATATGTTCAATCAGACATACTAAGTTCGATATTATTGTTTTTAATTATTTGTATGCATGATGCAATCGAGTGCATGGGCTTAGTAAGTGTGATGAAAGGTTCCCTATTTGGAGGGGTTAAAACCCTTTACCACCCACGACACTTTGCCGCGCCGGTTGATGTGTGTTCGGTTGAATACAAGATATGTTCAATCGGGCATACTAAGTTTGATATTATTGTTTTTAATTCTTTGCATGCATGATTCAATCGAGCGCATGGGCTTAGTAAGTGCGATGAAAGGTCCCCTATTTGGAGGGGTTAAAATCCTTTACCATGATGCTTTGCCGCGTCGGTTGATGTGTGTTCTGTTGAATACAAGATATGTTCAATCGGACATAATAAATTCATATAGTTATCTTTATCTTTTTACTCATCGTAACGAAAGGCGCATGGGCTTATTGTGTTGGATTAAAAGGTTCTCCATTTGGGGGAAGAAAAGCTAAAAGGCTACCTTTACCACGATATTTGCCGTGTCTTCTCATCTATTGATTGCATCGTCTGTCCTGTCTTGGCTCGACCTATTGTCATTGATGTACCCATATTCTCAGCCCTTGCTTCTGCCTATTACCAGCCAATAGCCACACGTCTTCACGTACATACACTGTCAATCCTAAACACAATCACAAGCCATAAACGCCACACGACAGGCCACTCTTCACGCATGACTACTACTGCCTCATTCCCTCTTCAACACTACACACGCAGATCACAGCCCTATCCCTCTCGGCAGCAGCCTAAATCACTAGTCCTCTCACGCCAAACTGCCTCCTACACCACACGGCCACAAGAACCCTTCAGACACTTCACTACCTAATAACACACACGCCTGGACCTTGTTTCAGCCTCTTTGTCTCACGCTAAAACAGCCAAGTCATTCTCGATAGCTTGTTTATCCCATTGGTTGCATCATTTACCTTCGTCTTAACTCAACGTATCGTATTACAATTCATATATCCATGTCATGATAGCATTTGAGTATTATTTCTTGTGGTATATCGGATGCAAACCCAGACATAAATTTCGTAGCTGATTCCGAATGGACGGTAGTGCGGTCTGTACTTGGGATACAATTCCACGTACCACTTGGAAAATTGCTCACATGTGTGCTTGTGTGGTTAGTATGGGTGCTTGTGTTTTTCATGAATACAATATGCCAATGAAGTTGTATGTTCATTGCTACTTTGATGTACTTTCAAGCATGCAATCTTAGATGTGAAATATATGTAAATTTAGGTGTAAGTTTTATCTTGTACATGTGAATTTAGAAGCATGATATTCTTGGAAATAAGTGTTACTTAAACTTGATTAAATTATTACTTAAATCCTTTCATTACAAGTGACATAAGTAAGGTACCATTCCGAACCCAATGGTTTGAGGTCTTCCCTTGCGAGGGGTGAGTGCGGCCTTAAATCTCATTTTCCCGGTTCACACCGGGTGGCGACTCTATTATTCTCCGGTTTTGTCCCCCGGGGCTACTCCGTACTCCCGACTAGGCCGCTAGCCTAGAACAGCATGCGTCGTCCAGTTCCTGTGTCCCACAGTCTAGCGACTCCACTAGGGATAAAGAATCGGCCCCGAAATATTGTCTTGTAATGTTTGGATTTATCTTCTAATTGACCGTGTCTATAGTGGATAAAATGGTGGTTTAATCAATGGCATTTTGAGGCTAGGTAATGGTTTGGTGTATTCCTTCATTCACTACCTTCCTAGAAGGAAAAGCTGTGAAGTCACCTATATAGCCATCTACCCTTAGCCTATTGTGATGGACTAATTTGGAGGATTCATTGTTTATTCCTGTCACCAAGCGATAAGAGCCTAAGTGGCCCTAAGAGGCTAGGGTACTTAAGAGAGCCTCGCTCTGTTGGATAATATGACCCATAGCGTCACTATTTGTACAGATCACGGTGTTGTTGTACAAATTAACTATGTGACAAGGAAATTGCACTCTCTTCATTTGTGATTAGATCACCATATATGTATAAATGAAGAGAGGTCCATATGATTAGTTCCTGGATTGAGATGATATGAGACAGTATCAGTCCACGAAGGATTAATCATTAAATATCCCTAGCCGGAGTATTGTCGAGACAGGACATCGATAATGCGGAATAGGCTAGTATTGCACTTGTGCGCGTTGTGAGGGCACAACGGCATAGTTCTCATATATTTAAGTATTGGATACTTATGCAAGTGCGATAGGAGGTTGTGTTTCACGATGGTACGGGAACAGCTTCGCTCTGGATAGACCCCTCGGAATCCCATTGGTATTATGACTATGTGTCTATGGGAGGCCGAAATCAAGGTAGTGTGTGTATAGTCTTAACCTGAGACTTGCATCGCTAATACTTGCGATAATCGGTAGACTTTGGTCTTGGTGGTACAGGGCTTAACCGGTTCTGCGTACACCGCTTCTGGGTTTATCAGAAAGTCGTAGTGTTATTGGGTGTGATGTCGAGACGGAAGTATCACTTCAGTTATAGTGGAGATGATGTCACGCAGGATACGGTATTAGTGCTCTTAAGTGCTGGCCGACCATCGAGATATTATGACAAGGTCATGTATATCCGATTATAGAGACTAGTTACCAGACATCCGACATGTGCTTCGGACGGGGCAGACACTTATCCAGCCCCAGCCCTAGCACGTGACTATCCGATACTGGGCTGATATACACAATACTACGGTATACTATGCTTGATACAGATCTATATATTCCTGTAAGAATATTTCTGGAGAATGGGTAGGCATGGCGCTTTGCTAGAAGCCAAACTTGTCTTGTAAATCGGTATAAACGTAGTACGAGGTACTTACGTGTTCGGGTAGTCCGACGACCGTATTTACTGCCAACATATCCGGAGATCTCATGGGTCGCTTCCTGAAGATTCACCGATGATGTATAACTCGCACTTTAATTAATATAGGATTAATTAGAGAGAGAGAGAAAATTAATCTGGGATTAATTGCGGAGATATTTTATCTGGGATAAAAATTAATTAAAGAGAGAGAGAACGATTAATTTGGAATTAATCGATAAATTAATATATTTGATATATTATAGAAATTGGATTTCGACGCGGAATTAAAATTAGATTTTAATTCGGGCGAACGAATTAATTTAGAATTAATTCGTTAGCGACGTGAATAGTGATTTCGCTAGGCGTAATCATTTAATTACGACGCGACGGAAAATTCGTTAATTTGGAATTAGCGAACCCGAGCCCGAGAGTGATTGCGAGCGCATTCGCATTTCGAATTCGAGCGCGGCACGCAAGTCACATCAAGCGTCAAATCGTAGTCACATCATGCGTCAAATCAATTGTCACTTTGAGTGATGTGACTTGACAACATGTCACTTTATTAAAGTGAGTGATGTGACTTAAAGTAAAAAGTAGAAGTGATATGGTTGTTGGAACAAGCATTAATAGACTTTTGCTTTTTGACTTTTGATATATATATATGAAAAATGATTTATATATTTGTTTTTGTTTTTGGAAAATAAAATAAGTATATAAACTAAAATCATTTTCTCTCTCTCTCTCACCACATTTACGCATCTCTTCATCTCCCTCTCTTTTCTCTTCTTTCTTCACGGCTTCAAGCCGATTTCTTCTTGTTTTTGTTCTGGTTTGACCGAGCAAATGAGAAGCAAAGGAAGAAGAGTAGTGCTAGCACACACCTAGGGTTATATTATGGTGATAGGGAAACGAATTTGTGAGCTTGGATTTGGTTTTTGGAGCTTGAAGCTTGGAGCTTCAATGGTGGTTCATCAATGGCCGAATGAACAAGGAGGAAGAAGGCTCAAAATCGTGCAGTCCACTTCATCAAGAAGCCATTGCCGAGCTTCATGGAGGAGCAAAAACGCATCTTGTTCTTCCTAGCATCAAACCCATCAATGTGAGTATGAATTCCGCCTTACTCCTTTGTGTATTCTATTCGTTTTTATGCATGTTTGTGATCCTTGGGACTTGATTTAAACTCAACATGCTCCACCCTCCCTCTGGGGAATCTACAATGGGAAATCCATTTGATAGTCAGTCACACACCATAGCTCATTGGCACGTACCTTAGTGTATAAAAAAGGGTGCGCTCACTTGGTCGCTTGAACCCTTGATTGGGGAGACCTATTTGTTGGAATTCAATCAAGTCCCAAGGATCACAAACATGCATAAAAACGAGTTGAATACTCAAAGGAGTAAGGCGGAATTCATACTCACATTGATGGGTTTTGATGGATGAAGAACAAGATGCGTTTTTGGCTCCCTCCATAGAGCTCGGCAGTAGCTTTCCTTGACAGTGGGCTGTGCGATTTTGATCCTCTTTGAACCTCCAAGAATCGGCCATGCAAGACTCCATTGAAGCTCCAAGCTTCAAGCTTCCATGCTCAAAGATTTCGTTTCCCTATCACCTATGTATCACTCAAGGTTGTGTGCTAGCACTTATCATCTTCCATTTTGCTTCTCA